>CM072683.1:12860716-12934284 GCA_036884735.1 Huso huso | reverse complement strand
ATATTTTATTCATTGTCTTTCCTTTGTAGAGTGCACCAGTAGGTCTTCCATACACTAATTAAAAAAAAAAATATATATGAATTTCTCATTTTATATATTTCTATTTTTATTCTTTTCCATTCACAAACCAATTGCTACCAAATGATCTCTCTGCCCATAAAGGAAGAAGAGTTGCGCATTTGCATCCACTGGTCATCCAAAGGCTATCCACTGGTCCAGTAAGGGGAACGTCGGCATGGGCTGGACCCCATGTGCTTCGTCTCTTAAACACACTGCTGCTTGCTGGTATATTAAACTTGAACACAGTGCAACTATTCAACTTACTGGTACTAATACTTTATTTAATCTATGAAGATACTAACTAAATAATTACTCTAGTTGCCAGACATCCCAGTTTTGCTTCAAAAGCACCACGCATTTGAACTCACCAGCTACTTCATCATCTGAGGCTTCTGTTCCCCTTGACATAATCCTTATTTTTGTGTTGGGCATGAATTTTTTGAACCTAGGATGATGCAGAAAAAAAAAGAATACACAAGGATAACTGTCAAGATTGTGTGTAATCTAAAAGCTTCAGAAAATGTATATCCAGACTTGTGAAACAGACTGTTATATATTTGAATATTTACAGTCCAACACATGCAGCATACTAACAGAAACATGTTAATGAGATAAATACACTAGATATATTTCTTTAGAACTAAATTGTATTAATTTATTATAATTACATATTGTTTAATTTTAATTCCCTGTGACCAAAATGACCAAATCTGGTAATTTCCCTAGGATTTATCTAAAATGCAAATAAAAGGCAATTGGTTCAACCAGCATATAAGCTGTCTGAATGCTACGAATATTGGCACTTTAAGTTGTGGTGTTAAAATAGCTCTATTGCATTATTGTAGTCAATCATAAAAAACACTACACATTGGTAAACATAAAATTATACAACGCTTGTGACCATGGATGACAACATATTCTGCTGGACCTTCAAGTAGTTCAAGTAACATAACAGTGTGTCAAAAAAAAAGCCATCTGTAATGTACCCTTCAAACAAAATCAAATGCTCCACTTTTCTCACAAATAATAAAAACTTACCTCATTTGTGTCCCAGGTAGGCAGATTATCTGTTCCTGTCAACATCTGTATGCTCTTCGAACCAAGTTCTGTAAAGTACAAGATACATTTGATGAGTGCATGGTTCCTCTTGTACTACATTTGTTAAATATATCTACAGTACGTATTAATATTTTTAATGAAATATGCATGAATGGTTATACCTAGCTTAATGGTGATGTTTTTATTGAATCTCCGAGGTCTTTTTCTCTTCTTTGCCATGTTATGCTGAAGAAGCTCTATTGTTTGTTTCTATAAAACAAATGCATTTTAGATTTAAGTATTTATGAACACAAGTTAAATCAGCCTTCTTTGTACATGTTAATGGTATAGAACAAAAATAGTTTAAGTTTGGACAAAATCAAAACTTTGATCCACCAGTTAAATCGCAAATTGGCAAACCTGGTACTAATGGCGGCTTTTTTGTTTGTCAGAAGGTAGTCCTTCTACCCCAGAGGAACTCAGCATTGATATTGGGTTTGTAATTTATGATTTGCAGGTGGGTCAAAGTTTTGATTGGTCCAAAACTTTGCCATCATCAATCTTTTGCCTCCAGTACTGTTTTTAATATATTATTATTGACAGACCAGCAGATAGGCCTAATCCAAACTCATCTTCTTCAATATAACCAATAGGATAAATAGTTGTCCAAGCATGGCTCAGAACTATTAAAGTGCACGTTAATTAAATGAATTAAATACACTACTACACTAATAAAATGTTCAGTTACCTTGAAAGATGCAGTAAATCTCCTGCATCCGGCAGAAACATCAAGGGCAGACTCTGAACAGTAGGTGTACATGTTCGCCTTTTTACTGGGCTCCAGATTATTATTATTTTGCCTAACATATAAAATACGTTACACAAGAGAAAAACGTCATAAAGCCATTCACTGAAAGATCACTGTACATCATCTTCCACAATATGACTAGTTTGTTCCATACATCCACAATTTCCTGTTATTTAAGCCCTTAATGCATACATTCACGTTTGGTCTATATATATATATATATATATATATATATATATATATATATATATATATTTTTCTTCAAGTTTATTTTGAAAACCAGACCTGTTTAAAAGCATGGCTTCTTCTTAGGTTGCCTAAAAAGATAATGACAAATGTTGAAAAGTATATCTATAACAAACAGCACATAAATATAATGCCACTACAAACACTTTTGTACATTAAGATCTGTTCATGAATAATACTTGAGTCCAAATAAACAAGATTGTTTTATATAAGCTTGAAATAAAAGTAGGCTGTTTCTCCCATTTAAGCACATAAGCCCATGTTAAGCACTTTGAAAGCCTATTGTGTATCTAGTACAGTTGTATTGTGCAGCACCTTCACACAGTATTATTAGTATGGTTATTATAATATTTTAAGTAACTTACCTAGTTTTCTATGCTGGAGGGGATTTAGCATTAACTTTTTCACTTGCAACAACCAGGAACTGACAACAGTGTTTTTTTTTTTTTTTTTTTTGTTTTTTTAACCGGTTCATATTATAGTTCATAGCAAACTCACAACCAAGTATAATGTTGCGCATCAAAAATACAACGTGGTATTTTGTTTTTAGATTAGTCTTATACAGCAGCGCTGTTGAGAGTGTACCGACTTTACATAAAATGTAGCTACTTGTCATGATCCAAGTCTTTTCTTTCCAAGAAAATAAATAGACAATTTTAGAAAATGTTTAATGGCCACAGTTCCATTGTTTGCTGCACTTTGGAACCCCTGACGTTAACCAACGATCCTGACCGCGTAAAAAAAAATAAAGTAGCCGATCTAAATGTGTAGCCTATTGTATCTGTTAGGCAGTAACAAATAAGCATTACAATACCAACCGATGGTGTTATGAATTATTATAGTGGTGCTATCGATTGACAGTTTTAACTGTATTGGAACACATTTGTTATATTTTAAATGCACATACAATGCAAGCTGGGAGAATAGATTTTAAATTATGCCTCTCTGAATTTTGCCGCTCTAGGCATTTGCCTACTTCACCTACCAGCTAAAGCTGCCCCTGAGTGTATAATTTCTTGAAAAAAAAAAAAATTATATATATATATAAATAATCAATACTACACATGTGTATAGGGCTATATCAAGTACCGTTGGTTCTAAAACTTAAAAATATAACTTATATAATACAAAGAACAAAAGTTTCTAAAATGATTAACATACTGTCCAATATTAATGCAACAATGGTAGATTTTTCTACTAAAAAGCAGAACATCCTAGAAACCAATATATTTTTCGTATTTATTTATTAACAAAACTACCATCTAAACAATCATATAATAACCCTACCTGCATTGCGTTTGAACCGTTTTCTTCATTCTCTTCATACCAGCATTTCAATGCGATCCTCTGAATGATAGAACTCCCACACTGTATTCTGGCGCGCGGAACATACTTATATCAGGAAAAAAATGGCGCTCAAAGGAAGTCACCGAAGACAACAGGAAGTAGAACCCTTTAAGACAGTTGGAGAGATTAGTCAACATAT
Organism: Huso huso; assembly: GCA_036884735.1. Lineage (NCBI taxonomy): Eukaryota > Metazoa > Chordata > Actinopteri > Acipenseriformes > Acipenseridae > Huso > Huso huso. The sequence continues at coordinate 12,930,646 of CM072683.1, read as the reverse complement.
TCAGGTAAGCTTGCTTTTCTACTATTTAAGCTTGATAATATACTCATTTAACAAAGACGTTTTTAATTAACATCGACTGATTTCATATTATCAATTATTCAGATACATTATTATTATATTCTACAGATGAGCTGTAATGTATTAATATTTTAATTTGTGTTGGGTTGAGTCGACAAAAAGCTGCGTGGTAACAGCCAGCAACACGAAACAGTGATCTCGGGGACCGGCGATAAGGTAAGCACAAGAGATCGTTCACAATTCTATGACTGTAGTTGCACAGTGTCTGGGGTTTTAATTAATATTTTAAGTGGTGGGTGTATTAATTGGGATATGGATATTCTGATTCAGCTTTTCAAGCTTTAAATATTTGCATCGAGGGGTTATTCTATCTGTCTTGCGTGTTGTTATTATTATTATTTTAACTACATTTTTAACAAACTTTTCATCTCTACTCTATGTACTCTATTCGCCACAGTGGCAAAACCATTAAAACCTGGTGTAAGTCAGACCAGCCAGTATGATTTCTATTAATTACGCGTGCTGCCAGATCAAGCAATGAAGACTTTATTTAACCATAACGTTGAACTGCCGGTGCACAGTACACCCTCGATACAAACGATATGCGATCAAGCGAAAGATCAATCAAACAAACAATACTAGCTGCTGGAGTAAGCGATGATGTCGCTTTGATAAAGGCATTAGCTAAATGTGTTAATAATATTACGATGAGCCCTGTTTTTATTCTTCATATGACGCAATGAATAATAAAAAGAAAACTTTTGTTTGATAGCACACGCCGTATGCCAGTTATACATAAACAAATAATGTAATGTAATCATAAATTGACTAAATTACGGTAGTAAATTTAGCATTTATTAAATAAATCAAAGTAATAATAGCATGCAGATAGCCTACTGCAAATGTGTTGGTAGAGGTCTGCCATTAAAATATCTAGCTACATGTTTAAAATAAGTCATTTTGTCATGTTGAAACATATTAAAACCTATTCATTTAAGTATGAACATTTTATATCAGAAACAAATGTCTTACACCCTGTAGTACAGTTGTGTTTTTAGCCCAGTGAACTTGTAAAGGGCAGACAGATACCATTCCTTCCAGTGACAGTGTTTGTTGTATGTGTCATTAGGGTTTGCATTGGAAACTTCAAAAGGGAAGAAAGCAATGGAAAAAGAGCAGTTGTTTAGTTGTATTAGTAGGTTATTAACATTTGAAATGGTTAGACTTTTTATTGTGTAGGCCTACAATAAAATAGGTGTGCAGTTATTTTTAACCTTCTTTGGTGTGGTTTAAGTTTTTCCAGTGTGGCTAAAAAAATGACGAGTTGTTTTAGCCACAGTGGTTAGTTAAAAAAATCCCTAGAAGGGACATAGCTACTTATTTATTTTATTTAAGAGGTGATATGTACAATACAGTACCTCTTCACGTTGAATGCTGTTTTGTACTGTAAATTAGAAAGCTGAGTATTTTAAAGTTTATTTTTAATTTCTATAAACCGGGGTAGACTTAGAAATCTGTTTATTATTCAGTTCAGCGGAGTATATGCTTTTGGCCAAAAAAATATACGTTCATGACACAAGGATCAACACAAGCAGGCATACATAGGCCTATGTGGTACAGATACATAAATTATTAAAAAAAAACAAAAAAACATTTTTTGATCACTGTGCTTACATCGATATTTGGAAACCATTCATTTAAATTAAATATTTACAAAAATCATATTTTGGCATAATGACTCGACTCCTTTTACAGCCCCTATTATTCTTAAAATATATGAGGACCGTTGGCAATTAATTACTGCATCCTATAGTCCCATAGTGGAATGCCTTATATTACTTATGACTGAGTTTGTAGTTGATCATATTGCACATGATGAAATAGTTTCATAATTAGAAATGTTTATGATACTGCTTTATTCTTGCTAAGTGCAGTGTCATAAGTTCTGCTTGTTTTGAAATTCAAACTGAACTCATGTGGAAATTAGCTATTTGACCTGTATGATTTATTTATTTGTTTGTGTGTTTATACGGTGGAGTGCTCTGAACGCCCCACACCAGAAACAAAACAAAAGCAACTATCGCTTGGTCACTACAAAAGTGGTTTGATATCACCCAACCAAATAGCTTTCCAGCGATAACTAGCAACACAAGCCTTTCACATGATTCAATTTTATAGACAGCTTGTAAGTTGTTTTAAAGCTATCACTTTTTAAGCAAAGTAAAAAAAAAAAAAATAATAATAAAAAAAACATTCTGATATTTGCAACAAAAAAAAAAGCAGTCAATGCCTCAAAAGCGCCCACTGACCCCATATATCAAACAAAGCGCACACAAAACATTAATTTACAGTAGAAAAATATTATTATATGAATTATTACTATTATATGTGGTTTCTGTTGCACACTTTTTCTTTTGCAAATGTGTTTTTGCCACAGTTCGAAAGAAGTTTTTAATAAAAGTAATGCGATTGTTCTTTACATCCAAACATACTCTTTTCCTGCTTCTGTGGAGGAGTGTCTCTGTCAGTGATGATAAAGCTGTTGCATTTTTAGATGTATTTTTTATTTAGCAGACACCTTTATCCAAGGCAACTTACAGAGACTAGGTGAACCATGCATCAGATGCAGAGTCACTTACAACACGTCTCACCCGAAGACGAGCACAAGGAGGTTACGTGACTTGCTCAGGGTCACACAATGAGTCAGTGACGGAGGTGGATTTGGAACGACCCCTGATTTAAAGCCCATTTCTTTAACCACTGGACCACTTTCTTTCTATTTTTGTGGTGCCGCATGTACATACTTTTCGCCGCTTTGTTCTACTTCATCTTATTTGTGATGTCAATTGCTTCCGTTCAAATTATTTCATTTCTTAAAGGCACAGTGCTGCAATACAGGAACCTCGATCTACTATAGTAAATGTAATAATTAGGGCCGTAAGAGTTTTAAATAGACCGTCACCGATTAAAATATTTGATCGGTTAATTTATACATCAGCTAATTAATCTGTAGATTAATCGGTGCACATTTTAAAATAATGGTAACGGTCTTAAAGCCGGTCCTGCACAATAATCTTTTTAAAACCCTTCACAACATGCAGCACACACAATACATGTACTCAGAAACTTGACCAGAAGTTTTATGAAATATTTTCAGAACATTTCTTGTTAAGATTTTTTTTTAAATGGAAAGTGATTCATCAAAGTTTAAGCCTTTTTTTATTTTATAGATTTCTGAAGAAAGAAAAAGCGAGCCAGATGAGAAGAGAGTGATATGTGAATTTGTAAAGTCAGCTATAATTCTGTACATTATGAGCAATACCACCCAGCACGTTGTACAAAAAAGGAACTGATCATGTAGAAGTACCAAATGAAAGCTTGGGAAGTAACAGAAAGCCTTGAAGTAGGTGAAATGAGTGCACAGTCTGAAGAGAGTTCTGTCCATGGTGGATCGCCTACAATTCATACAGTTCCACGTCCAGAAGCAGAAGACCTAGAGAGCAACTGGAGAAGAATATATAAAAAATGAAAGAAACCTGGAAAGTGGACGGTAACCAAGATGTGCCCAAAAAATGTATCTGATGAAGATGTTTTGTCATTCTTTCCTGTATCTGAATTTAATATTGAGAACCACTCTGACAGTGAAAATGAAGAACAGTGGGGGAGCAACTGCGGAAAAGAGATGGCTGTAAATTTTGAAGAAGGAATTTCAGGATTTAGATTATGTAGCAGAACAACTATACGCAAGCCCAGCAACAGTTCATGACAAAGTGCTGAGGTTTGTTAGATGGTTATGTCTTTTTGATGGTGTGGCAGACACATTTTTTTTTGATTTCTGATGTGGCAATCAATACATGGTTACAATTTTTTTGAAGATTTGCTGACTGTGTTTGCTGAACCAGGAGGCATCCTTGGATTGACACTTACTGTCTTTTACCTTTCATTTCCTCTTATTCTCTGAATCATAGGCAAGTGTTGACGCACGCCTCTGAGTGGTCTGTCGAACTATGTCCGTGGTTCATTCATTTCCCTTATTCTCTGAATCATAGGCAAGTGTTGACGCACGCCTCTGAGCCGGTGTCGCATTATGTCCGTGGGTTCGTTCATGTCCTCTTATTCTCTGAATCATAGGCAAGTGTTGACGACGCCTCTGAGCGGTCTGTCGCACTATGTCCCTGGTTCGCTCATTTCCTCCTTTATTCTCTGAATCATAGGCAAAAGTGTTGACGCACGCCTCTGAGCGGTCTGTCGCACTACATGTCCCTGGTTCGTTTCATTTTCTTTAATGCCAATCAAAGTGTCTGTTGCACTGGTTCGTTCTTTCTGGGTTCTTCTCAAAATGCTAAAATGTGTTACATGTAATTGTTGTTCTAAGAAAAGATAATGTTTGTCTCATTTCTAATTGAGATAGGAGTCTGGAGGTTCCATTTAGGACAGTAGTCCTGGCGGTCTTGGTCTCCAGTCAGTGTGTGGTGAGTTATGTTTTTTTTTTTTTTTTTTTTTTTTTGTGAGTGTTCGAAGTTGTTTTGTTTAAATTGTTTGTTTGTTTATTTGGCTTATTGTAAATACACACACTGGTGCTTGCACCTGCCATCTCCCCTGTCTCTGAGGTTATGTTTATTATTTTATTAATATGAGAAATAATCTTGATATTTCACATTGTACTTTTTTGGACATTCATGAAAAAGTACATTAGTACCCAGTATTCGGTAAGTTATTTTACTGTCAACATGTTTCTACATTTTAATCGACCATCGTAAATGGTGATCTTATTTGGTAATACTCATGAACTTATTTCATAGTGGTTCAGTATTGTAGGGCAACACTGAAAACGATGCTTTTGGTCATACCAGTAAAGGTCATTCTTTCATTTTTTTTCATTTACTTATAGTTTATTACAACCACTGTAAGCCTAAGAGGTGTAAGTGTGGTTTTCTGTAATAGTTTTGTATATTTATTGTAAATCATGGAAGTTACACTTGATTCTAATTTTAAACATATTATTGATTTTTATTTCCTACATGCTCTTTTAAATATTCAAAGGTCCATGTATTATTACTGTTGGTAATGATTTATTATTTAACACTGTGATTGTAATTTTGTATTGCTGCCATCTTGGCCAAGTTCTTGAAATATATATTTTTCTCTCAAGTGACTTCCTGATTTAAGTAAAGGTTCATTTTTTCAAATCATTAATCATAATAAAGTACATGTGTTTTTTTATTATTATCTGTACCTTGGAGTTAAAGAAGCTTATCAAATTAAGTTGATGTTGTTTGTCATTCCTGATTTGATGTTTATATTCTACATAAACATTACTTTAACATATAAATAATATTGTTCTTTGCAGACTTAAAACAAATAGTTTTCTAACCTCTCTGTACCCTAGGGCATATATATATATATATATATATATATATATATATATATATATATATATATAAAAATTAATGCTGCCCTCAATTAAACCCTCACTCAGATGTCAAAGCTTTTTTCACCCCTGCTCAAAAAACTAAATTAAGAAACTCGCAACTGGCTATGTACACGTGACGCCCCCGAAGAGACTACAGCCTCAATCCAATTATGTAACACAAACTAATGTACACACACCCTTAGTAAGCAAATGTTATTTTATGGTACAGTCCCGACAGACAACCCAAGATGAACTACTTTACAAGTACAGCAGTCCCTCATGATTCTTTTTTTTTTCCCAGCAGAGTTCAGTGCCAACACAGGGGGGATAAAACAAGGAGGAAGATGGGCGAATGGCCTCCCCTCGCTTGTAAAACTTTATGTTCTTCTTAGGTCTGGTCTGTTTACCTGCGCCCTCAGCTTGGATGGTGAAAAACTTTAACTCAAATCGAATCACTTTGAATTTAGTTAGAGTAATGAAAGATAAGTTAAGCGGTCCAAGGTAGGTGATGAGGAGACACCAGAAGGTGGTGAAACACGGCATTGTCCTGATGCTTATGGACAGCTGATACCATAAAATGAGGGGACAAGAGATGAGAAGGAGGAGTCTGGGACATAGAATGTTGCATGTGTTTGCCCAGAGCGTTCAGCATGATGGACTGGTCATGCCTTCCATGAGCAGTTGATTTTGCTGAGCATACCATGGGCAAACACATGTAATGTTGCTTAACACTTTTTATGGTATAGTGATAACAAAAAAAAAAAAAATCATCACAAATGAAATACTGCAAACTGCCACCCCCAAAAATGGTATTGATAGTAGGATTCACTATGTCATCAGTTTTATATATTTGTTTTCAGAGAATGTGGGCACTGAAAACCTAGGAAAGCTCTGACAATTAAAAAATATATATATTACACTGAAGCTTTCTCCAAAGTTACAAAACACAATTAAAAAGACTAACAATATGGGGAATCTGCCAACAATATAAACTATGGCCACTGCATTATCCCTTCAATACTATTTTATACCAGAAAGATTGTGAGTAAACCATGTAAATATACCTTTTTAACCTAAGGTTTAAAAAATGGTTTACAATTTTGATACTTAGTGAACCTTATGTTTCATACAGTTGTAGTGTACTAAGGTACAAACTCTTTTACTCTATAAGTTTCTTGTAAACATTATGCAAACTTAAATTTTACATGGGTTTCCTATACACCTGCAAACCTTTTGTAAACCTAAGGTTTTTTGGTGTGTAGTTTACAAGCATTGTGCAAACATTGTAAACATAATGTTTACTCACATAGTGTGTGTAAACTTAATGTAAACATACAGTTTACAAAATGGTTTACTATGACCTTGTAAAACCCCTGCAAACTTAAGGTTTACAAATTATTTACAAATGTACTAAATTTGTAAACCTTTTATTTTCGTGCAGTGTGCTCTATGAACCAGCTCCTTTCCGCAGTATGTATTCCAGGGCTGGTTTGAGTTCTGCCGGGTACCAGTAGAGAAAGAACATTGTTGCTACTTGTAGTATAAGAGCAGTTGAAATGTTACTGACTCTCCTTCTGTTCTGGAGACTGCTGTCTGTTGAGGTCTGTTGAGGAGTCATGGCTAAACATTGAGGAGAAAAATGAAAATACAAGACGGTCAGTAATAATAATAATAATAATAATAATAATAATAATAATAATAATAATGTAACTGAAAGGACCTGGAAGTGTAATGAATGCAATGAAGAAACAAATCATGTTTTCCATTGTAGTTTAATGTTAGTATGAGGACAGGGACTGAAGGTTACTGACTGTGTGAAGATGTTTATTCAGGTGCTTTTCTGTTCAGTTGCAATATTGTGCTTTGAGGTTTCACACGTCACATCTTCATAACCCAATGAGCAAACTCTTGCATAAAAAGATTTCACCAGTCATTATAGCCGCCCAGCTTGACAAAAAAAAACCTACAAAAATAAATAGGTGAGCAGGACTTCACATATGAAAGACTTGTACAGCATGTTCTCATCCACACGTTATCTGTATGCTATGCTTCTCATATTCTCAAAAGACTCACACAGAGATGTGTTGTAACTGACAGACTCTATCAGGTTTCAATTCATGTTTCATTGGCTGACTGCAATCCTCCTGCCCACTTTTCAACCAGCCTTCCCAGAACTAGAGTATAAAAAAAATCAGTCCTCACCACATTATAATGTGCACTGCGGTTACCCTTCACACAGAAGAGCAGTCACTGGAAATGCCATCAGCATTGTAAACACTAGCCTCTGTACACTCCAGGGTTTTTTTGTATGGGTAGGGTGCTGCTTTGTATCACTGTGCTGGTTGTATTGCACAGTAGTAGATGGCAGAATCAGAAACTGAAGGCTGTATTGTCAGGGAGCCAGTTTTAGATGAGGTATCTCTACTGCTGGTTTATATTTCCTGAATCGTCTCCATGTGTTCCTGAGCCCCAGGCTTTGCTGTGTATTTAAACCCTGGTTAGGGGAGCTTGTTTGTACCATTGCATTGTATTAAAGCTCCTTGTCACCTATCGACAGTTTATCCGAATGATTGTCCTTCTGAAATTTGTGAATCAGGGCTTTTTTGAGTCACCTGGTCTTCACTGTGTGCACCTGAATCAAAATAACACAAAATAAAGAACACAGATAAAAAAAATCATAAACACACAAACACGCAAAGCGATGATCATGGCTTTTTCAGAGTACACACTGATAAAATCAAGCACAGAATGACACATTTCAATCTTGTTATTGTAGTAATCCAGCGTGTTGATTTGAAGAGAGAAACACAAGTGGATGAATATGCACCTTTCTCTTCATACCAATCTACCCTTGAGATCACGTGCATTCATTCACAGTGGTGTTTGTCACAGCTATTTCCTGTTCTTTAAAATATATGTGCTGTGGCATGTTCTGGTAATAAAGTAACCACCTTGCTTGTTATAGCTTAAGCTGCTCATTGTAGTGATTGTGAATCTGTAATGCATTGCATTTCAACAAGGACATGTCTTTAAGGAGGTGGGACACATCAACACCAGAGGAGCTTACGATTGGTTCTGAGAAATGTGCTGCCTGTTCTCACCCAGCTGGTAGCACTAGAGTTACTGATTGCCTGTTATATTTTGAAAGCAGTGATTTATTTCTTTCACTGAGTTATGCATGACTAGTCCCTTATTTCTGTTAGGAAAATGATCCCAATATCATCCAATATCCAGATCAAGAACCAAAGTGTACATTGAGACTGGTAATCATTGTAAAGGTCACAGTATATAAGTGAACTTGTCCAACGTGTATTTGATTTGTATCATTGATTTGTATCATACTGTATCATTCACTACAAATAGTACATTACAGGATCTTAAACGACAGATACCTGTGGCTACAGAACCAAATAATCAATAATTAAATATAATACAAATCACAATGATGAAATAGAACACATAATCACTGCCTATACATTTATTAATCAATATTAACTTTTGTACATCATTTTCAATGCTACAATCCTGCCCCAAAGTTACATTATATAACATAAAAGCACATGTGCAGCTGAGTGGTGCTGCCCCTGAGAGCAGGATATTGTGCAGGTGTCTCCACTCCTCTCTCACTGTGCTCTCACTGCACAATAATACAACATCACACAATCCAGCAGCTCAACAGCACTGATGGTTAGGTAATGGAGAGCTTCTCTTTATTCACAGTCATGTTGAATCGTCCCAAGGTTTCAGTTGTAATGTAATCAGACAGTATGATGTCAGGACTTTGACCATGTTGCTGTTTATACCACTGCATGCTCTTGTAGTTAGAAACACTGTGATTGCAATTCATTTTGGTGCTCCCCTCCTTCAGTTGAATAAACATGTGGAGTGTGTGTGTGTGGGGGATCAGATTGGAAATGTTTTCATCAGTTCTTTTAGTTACAGGACTGTTTGACAATGGTCTGATAGGGGTCTGTTGCCGGACTATAAAATGAATTGATAGACTATGAGTCCATGTCTGTAATGGTCTATCACACTGTTGCCCAGGGCTGAGCTGTATGTGTATCTGCCCAGAGAATCCCCCTGATCCTGCCGTTAATGTACAGACCCAGGCCTTTACAGAGATGCAGTACCTGTTTCGCGCTCTTGTTCACTACACATAGCTGTTCCTCTGTCCAGTGATGGGTGTGTGGTACAAAGGGATCTGTCCAGTGATGGGTGTGTGGTACAAAGGGATCTGTCCAGTGATGGGTGTTTGGTACAAAGGGTTCTGTCCAATCACGTGGCTGTCACCCTCTGTGCTGATATAGTCAATCTCTCTGCCAGTCCTGGTGTTGAGATCTCCACATAGCAGCACAGTGCCCCTAGTCTGGAGGTGGGCAATCTCTGATTGAAGGTTTTGAAAGCACCCCTCTGTGATAGGGGAGTCAGTTGGTGGCATGTAATCTGTACACAGATATGTGTCTGATTGGGATTGGAAGATTTAATTTTCAATTTTGAGCCATAAATGTGTCACCCCTCTTTTTATCACACAGTGATGCCCCCTGAGTCTCTGTCCCGTTTGGTTTGGGCATTCTTTATGGATGGCAAGATTAACTCCCTGTAGCCTGTGGGTACACACATCTGCATGGCTCCAGCTTTCATGGAGTACAATTATATCCATATTGCTGTATTATAAAATCTGGAGTTTTTGTTTTACATCCAAATGCGGATCTCTCTCTCTCTCTCTCTCTCTCTCTCTCTCTCTCTCTCTCTCTCTCTCTCTCTCGGGAGGATTGTGGGATTGTGGGAGGAACTTGCAGAGAGGGTGCATTTGAAACATTGATGCGGTAGGAGAGTGTTTTCGCTACTATTTTTTTTTTTTTGCAAATATCTATATTTATTTGTTAATTGTTTAGTTAGTTTATATATCTTTCTTTAGTTGCTTTGTTTGTACTTTTTTACCGTTTATAGAGTAGTGGGGGTGGGGGGTCCGTTACAATCTCACTCTGGAGGGCTGGGGGCTCTCAGCCGATCGACCGCGGGTTAGCTGCTTTCGCCCGATGCCGGCGTGTCGGTGGAGGAGTGCCTGCTGGCAGTGGGAGAGGTGGTCGGTGTGACAATATAGTGTCGGCATCCCGTATGAATAAAAGGTTTGTCGTATTTTTAAAAGGTATCGCTGGTCAATCAACTAGTGGAGGAAGGTTTTTCGGTCAAAGGGGATTTTATCCAAGTATCCCCTTAGTAACCCCTGTTACCAAGGTAATCATGTCAAACGTGCCGTTTTTAAAAAATGAGACCTTGGCAAATGAACTTGTCGATATGGCAAACTGGTGTCCCCAAGTTAAAATATACCTTTAGGTGCAAAAAATACAAATGTTACCGTCCTGTCTTTTTGGAGACAGGCGTTTTTGCTGCTGAATAACCCGGGAGGTGATTGATGTTGCTTGGAGCTTCAGTGTGGAAGGGGCCGGGCTGAGTAGTGTTTGTTAGCTCTGACACAATGCGGTGCTTTAACTGTGGGGAACAGGGACACCAGAGGAGGGCCTGCCTCCTGAAAAACAGAAATGAGGAAAGGCAGGAGCAGGGTACTGATGGCAGGGAGGGAGGCTGGGGATGTTGGGGGAGCTGGAGGATGAGGCTGCTCCCCATCGCAGCGCCAGCCGGAGTCTGCAGAGACCAGGGAGAGCCATGACGGGATGAAGCCACCCACACCACAGCCAAGGCTGAAGAGACTCAGCCACGGTCCATCACAAAATGAAACTACTGAAAATGATGAGGGTTTGTGATGGTAGCTAAAAAACAAAAAAAAAAACAAAAAACAAAGAAGCTGCAGATCTGTCTAATAGCGAGAGGGGAAGGAGCAGAGCCCCGAGCCTGTGCTGGAGGGGGGAGCCTGCAGTCTCAGGCGGGGGGTCTGTCCCTCCTGACATGGAGGGAGAGGGGAGGCACGACGACAGGCTTACAAACCGGGCCAGTGTGCAACTCTTCTCTCTGAACCCCAGCAAGCGGAGGCAGAGGCAGCGGTGATGGCTGGGCTGTGCTGGGAGGAGGAGAGGAGAGCGGCGGAGGAGCTGGCAGCTGTGGACGGCGGAGCAGACAGCGGGACGGAGCAGAGGAAATGGAGGGGAGCTCTCTGACTCGCTATCTCTGACATCCCGATAGCCAACCCTGTTAACAGGGGAAAACTTATACCCTAGATGAATTTAAACTGTTTATGGAAAGTACAAAAGGAAAAGGGGTTTGAAATTGAAAACTTCTTTCCCGATTTGAGATTATTCTCCCCTCAGCACACATCGTCACACGAAAGGCAACATTAGAAGAGTTTGACCAGAGAAAAAGGTACCGTCTTAAAAAAAATATGTACAAATAATTAAGAAAAGATCGCTAATGATGCTAACCAATAATTTTATAATGGATACTTCTTTAAAGAATTTTTTATTGTTGCTTGTTTTATTCTGTCAGTTTTATATTTTTTAGCCTTTATGGAAAAGTGCGTTTTATTCTTTTTTAACGTGAATGGCTGCAGACAGTCTTTTTAAAGAGCGCAGCTATGTGAGTTTTTAGAGCAGAAGCGGGGGGGGTCGGGCTGCTGCAGGAGACGACTCAGACAGGGGAGAATGAGGCAGTGGCTGGCAGAGTGGAGGGGGCGTGTGTGCTGAGCCACGGCTCAAGCACCAGTCTTGAGTGGCAATTTTATTTAAGCCCAGCCTTGGAGCAAGAATTTTAGACATTGAAGAAATTGAAAAAGGAGGTTACTAAAAGTAAGAGCAAGGTTGGGTGGTACTGTATTTGTTTTTATTAATATTTATGCACCAAATAAAGGAAGGGAACTGATTTAAATTTTTACTAAATTAAAGCAAGCTCTTTTTAAATATTGATAATGATGATGTGGTGGTGGGAGGAGATTTTAACTGCACTATTGATTTTACAATGGATAGAAATAATGAGGAACCCAATCCCCCAATCCTCAAGTGAATTACCTGCAGTTTTTCAGTTCAGTGGCCTGGTTGATGTCTGGAGGTGTCTGCATCCTAATGCAAGACAGTACACCTGGTCTCATTGTCGCTTACAACAAATATATAGGGCCAGGTTAGACCCGCTTCTACACATCACACTCATCTGAATAAATTTATTAAAGCCAACATCATCCCCAGTAGCCTCTCTGATCACCACTGCCTGTTAGTTACAGTAATACTTACCACTGACTCTCACAGCACCTCCTACTGGCATTTTAATTTAAAGTTATTACAGGACACAATTTTTGTAAAACAATTTAACAATTTCTGGAACATATGGAAAAAAGAAAAAACACTTTATAAAAATATGCGGCAGTGGTGGGACATTGGCAAAACGCAGATTAAAATCTTTTGCCAGCAGTACACACTCAATTCAACCGGGTCACTGAACGCAGCGGTGAGAGAGCTGGAGTTGAAAATTTTCCAGTTAGAGAGCAGCCTGGACACAGACCACCAGGAGCAGAACCTGCAAACCCTGAGAGAGCAGAAATACATGTTGGGCAGCCTGCTGAAGGAAAGATCGAAGGGGCTGGTCGCTCTGCGCTTCATGGAGCTTAAAGACATGGACACCTCCAGTTTCTTTTTTGGCTTGGAGAGGAGGAGCAGACAGACGGCGGCAGATGCACTGCGTCCGGACGCTTGCGGGGAGCTGTACAGCCGGGAGGAGATCAGCAGGGAGGTAGTAAATTCTATTCTGAACTATACAGCAAAGAGCCATGTGACCAGAAGGATACAAACCTGTTGCTCCAGGATTTGCCCACCCTGAGCGGGAAGAACAGCACCAATTAGATAAGCAGTTAACATATCAAGAACTGACCACTGCTGTTACACAGCTTTCAAAATGGAAAAAGCTCCTGGCATTGATGGACTGCCCGCTGAATTTTTTAAAAGTTTCTGGACTGTGATTGGTGAGGACTTTGCAGGTGCTGGGAGAGAGCCTCCGAGATAAAAGAACTGCCCCTCAGCTGCAGGAAGGCAGTAATCACACTACTGCCCAAGAAAGGAGACCTGTGCTTGCTAAAAAACTGGAGACCTGTTACGCTTTTTTATGTCGATTTTAAAATAATTTCAAAATGTCTCGCCAATAGACTAAAATGTGCATAGGAACTGTAATTCACATGGACCAAACTTACTGCATACCGGACGCGTCCATTTTGATAATTTGTTTTAATTCGAGACTTTTATCAATGGCTAATACATGTGATTTGAATGTTGGGCTGGTTTCTTTAGATCAGGAGAAAGCGTTTGACAGGGTCGACCACACATACCTATTTAAGACCTGAAGCCTTCGGGTTTGGCCTGTTTTATTTCTTACATCCAGCTTTTATATTTGAATGTTTTTAGCATTTTAAAGATTAACAATGTGCTGAGTCAGCCCTTCCCAGTGTGCAGGGGTATTAGGCAGGGTTCCCTGTCTGGAATGCTTTATTCACTGGCCTTAGAGCCCCTGCTGCACCTGCTGAGGGGCCGGCTGGTTGGCTGGGCAGTGCCCTCCTCACCCTCCCTGTCGCAGAGTGAAGGTGTCCATTATGCAGGCGATGTGAACGTGTTTGTGTGCAGTGACGGAGACATCAAGGCACTACAGCAGAGCCTGCACATTCCAGGGAGCCTCTACAGCAAGAGTTAACTGGGCAAAGTGTGACACTTTCCTGTCAGGCAGTTGGCATGATTACCCCCTGTCCTGCCCGAGGCACTGAGATGGGACAGGACAGGTATAAAAAGTGCTGGGAGTGTTTTTTGGTGGAGATATATATGCAGAAAAAACTGGGAGGGCCTAGTGGACAGGGTGAGGGGCGGCTGCAGAGATGGAGGGACTGCTGGCTCAGCTGTCCTTAGGGAAGGGTCCTGGTGATCAATAATCTGGTGGCCTCCATGCTGTGGCACAGGTTGGTGTGTCTAGACCAGAGGTGCAGAATTAGCGGACCCGGTCTGGGTCCGGACCAGTGAAGGTTCTATCTGGACCTCGACACATTTCTCATAAATAATTGTTAAATTAAATACTGATGAAGCAACCCTTTTTTTCAATGTACATACTGCACTGGCTCAGCGCAGCTGGAAGGTCCCAGACAGCGCCCATACTACTGTGTGTTGTCCAATCACGTGCGTTATTTAAATCACTTCACTAAACTCAGCCAATCAAAGCGAATGTTTACAATGCATGTTAGGAGACTGATGTTGTCAGAGAGAGAGACAGCGAGAGAAGCAAAAGCGGAAGCGAGAGGAGAAATTATAGAATGGCGTCGCATAAAAAGTCAGGAAAGTCGATGCAGAAAATCGAGCTTTCAAAGAGTAGTGGACAGACAAATATGCCTTTATCCTTCCCGCAGCGAGTGTCAAACCACTCTGCCTGATATGATCAGAGACCGTGGCTCTAATAAAAAGTGCCAATTTGAAGCGCCTCTACAAGACAAAGCACAGATCTTTTTGAGCAAACATATCCACAGCAGTCTGAGGTGAGGGGGTAAAAAATAAACGAACTCAAAGCCCAGTATGATCGGGTCCACAGAGTCCTCTCCCATGCATTCACTGCACAACAACGTGCAACGAATGTTCACTAAAATAGCTTGATTTTGGGTCAACACCAAAAGCCATTTACTGACAGGGGAGTGGTGATGGAGTGCATGAATGCTGTTGCTGAAACTTTACTGACGGTAAACAAAAGGCGAGCTGTGTGAAAAAGATCATGCAAATCCCAATGTCACGTATAACAACAGCAAGAAAGAGTGAAATACTAACAGAGGATGTATTAACACAGCAGATGAAGCTATTCGGAGTGCACCATGCATAGCATTAGCTGTTGATGAATCTACTGATGTGAGTGATAATGCCCAGCTTGTGGTGTATGTTAGATTTTACCACACAGAGAAGGAATTCTGTGAAGACCTTTTAGGTGTAACACCACTCGAGACACATAGAAGAGGAAAGGACATATACATGGCCATAAAGGAGATGCTGAGAAAGAGGGGGATAGATCTAAAACAAGTGGTCTCTATCACCTCAGACGGGGCCCCTGCCATGATAGGAAGAGAGAGAGAGGAACTGTGGCACGGCTGAAAGAGGACAACCCTGATCTCACAGCTTACCACTGCATCATTCATCAGTCTGTCCTGTGCGCCAATCTGTCAGAAGAGTATGCTGAAGTGATGAATACAATGATGAAACTCATCAACTTCCTCGGCATCCTCATCTCATCAACATCGCCTGCTGAGAGAATTCCTGAAAGAAGTTGAGGCAAATGCAAATAACCTACTGCTGCACAACAACGTAAGATGGCTCAGTAAAGGCAGGGTGTTGGAACGCTTTTGGTCCATTCGAAAGGAAATAACAGCTTTATTGGTACAGCTCATGAGTCAGAAGGCAACACAGTTTTCACTTTTTTTGCAAGACGAGCAAAATGGATATTGTTGCTTTTTTTGTAGACATCACATCACACCTAATGAGCTCAACGTGAAACTACAGGGCAAGAACAATTCAGTTTGTGATTTGATGACAGCTGCCCGCTCCTTCCAGAGGAAACTGGAAGTGTTCAAGGAAGATCTTCAAGGAGACTGTGCACACTTCCCAAAAGTGCAGGAACAGATTCAGGGTGAGAGAGATGTTTCTGCTCATGTTGACTTCATAGATAAGCTGATTGGAAACTTCAGAAATCGCTTTGACAGCTTCAGCCTGGACAGCAGCTCCTTCTTCTCATTGAGAATCCATTCCTCATCACAGATGTCAGGGGATTTTCAAAGGAGGTGACACAGACCTTCAAGTGGGCACATGCTGGATCTCTACAGATGGAACTGATTAATCTGCAAGCAAATGTTGCACTAAGAGAGCACTTTCAACTAACTGATCATGACACTTTCTGGCTGCAGGCTGTGTCTCAGACTGTTTTCCTGGTCTAACAAAAGTAGCACTACACACCTTGACCATGTTTGGCTCCACATACAGTTGTGAGTCTTCTTTCTCCACTATGAACATCATTAAAAAAATTAGCACCGTTCTAGACTCACCAATGAGCACCTACATATGTGCATGAGAATGGCACTGACTCCATTCCAGCCAAGGTTCAAATTACTGGCAGGGCAAGCAAAAGCCCATTTCTCTCACTAAAGAAGAGAGAGATGGAGAAGTGAAGTGGGAGAGAGTAGGAAAGATAAATATTAAACCTGTGTTTTCTTATTTGTTCAAAAAATCAAAAGCACTTTTTTCAGAAACAGGCACTTTTGTTATTTTTTGTGAAGATGCAGTCTTGTTTTGCTTGAAATGAGAACATTTCTGATAGGCCTACTTTTATTTATGATTAGGCTGCATATTTATTTTACCTCATGTTTAATGTGTCTGCATTGAAAATGTGCAATAAATATTGTTGAAATGTTACTGAAATGTAGTACTTTGTTTATTAGCTATACATATACAAGAACTACATATGCCCCCAAATCATAGTGCACGTTAGACATTTTAATGGTTTGGACCTTTGGGGGGAGAAAATGTTAGTCAC
Source organism: Huso huso (assembly GCA_036884735.1). Classification (NCBI taxonomy): domain Eukaryota; kingdom Metazoa; phylum Chordata; class Actinopteri; order Acipenseriformes; family Acipenseridae; genus Huso; species Huso huso. The sequence continues at coordinate 12,913,734 of CM072683.1, read as the reverse complement.
TGGACCTCTTTGAATTCTAATTGTGCACCCCTGGTCTAGACCCTCCCCGGGGCATGGTGCAGGAGTACTGTTGGAGTTTTTCTAGAGCGGGAGACAGTGGCTGAGGCCAGCGGTCCTATATCTCCCCACTGATGAAGGGGCAGGGCTGGTCAGCATTGCCAGCAGGGGTGGCAGCCTTCAGACTGCAGGCGGTTCAGAGGCTCCTGTATGCTGGGAGGAGGCTCATTGGAAGAGGCTGGCTTGTTTTTTCCTCAGCAGAGTAGGGGGACTGGGGTTAGGCAAACACCTGTTTTTTGGGATTGAGAGTACCAGACTAGCTAAAGTAGGTCTCTCTTCTTTTTGTTGAGTGTTTTAGATGCCTGGAGGGCAGTGAGGGTAAAAAGAGATAAGGGGTCCCCTGACAGGCAGGGGTCCTGTTGGAGGAGCCTTTATTTTTTTCAATCTGCTCTTCCCTGTACGTTTTTCAGTCAATGGCGCTCTGTGCAAGCTTTGTGAGGGCAGGAGTGACCAGGCTGAGACACCTGATCAACTTTGAGCTCTCCTGCTGGCTGACTGCTACACAGCTGGCTGGGCTGGCACTCTGAGAGACTGGCAGAGAAAATGGTTAAGTGAACTGAGGAGTTCTCTTTCCCCCGAGTTCAGGGAGGCTTTGAGGGAGGAGATGTCCAGTGGCACAGGGCAGAGACAAGACTTCATCTTTCCAGGGCTGCTAGTGTGTCCAGCAGTTGGTGAAGGAGAGGAGGATGTAGGAAACGAGGGAATACTATTAAACTTAGACACAGTGAAAGATCTAACTCTTCATACAGCAGAGAGTAAGAAGATTTACCAGATGTGTGTGAAGGCATCACATTCCCAACAGTTGAGGGGGTTGGTGAATTCAAGGTGGAGGGCATGTCTGGAGGTAAAGGAGGGGTGCAGGCCAGTATGGAGGGTGCTGTATAAACTGCCCCTCACCAAGAGAGCGGGGGACCTGCAATGGAGGATCCTGCACTGTATTGTGTCCACCGGCAGGTTTCTCCACAGAGTTGATGCTCTGCAAAGGAAACAGTGTTTCACATGTATAGTGAGTGTGTCAGGACCACTCTTCCATCTTCTACAGGAGCTCCTGCAGGGCCTAGGCGAGGAGTTTACGAAAGAGCTTTTTTATCTTGGGGTTCCTACAGTTTTAAAAAGAGAAACAGGTGTGTTTAATTAATTTTATAATGGGTCAGGCAAAATTGGCTATTTTAAAATCCAGAAAGAACAGTATCTCTGGGGCGCGGGCTGACTGATGTTGTGGTGCAGTTCAGGGTGTTGATGGTCAGCCGGATAAGAGTGGATTTTGAATTTTTTAAACTCAGTAATAACCCGGAGGACTTCAGGAGAGGTGGTGTGTGGGAGGCCTTGTGTGCTGTGAGTGAGGAGGGGAGCTCCAGTTTTTTGTTCTAGTTTTTAATTTTATTTTTTATTGTTTTACAGTGTTTTATTAATTTTGGCTTTAATCTGTTTTTAACAGAAAGAAAACACTGTTTTTTTTTCAATTGATTTTTATGATCCTTTTTGTTTAAAATCTATTTTTTAAGGAGAACATGATGTATTTTAAGATTTTTAATATTGATAAGTCTTATTTTTGTTGTGTTTTACCTTTATTGATTTTTAATGGATTTTAATTGGAATGTTTAATAAAGGATCTTAAAAGTTTCTCTCTCTCTCTCTCTCTCTCTCTCTCTCTCTCTCTCTCTCTCTCTCTCTCTCTCAGGGATTGTGGGATTGGGGATTGTGGGAGGGGCTTGTGAGCTGAGAGCGGTGTGTTTGAATAGTGCAGGTCTGTTCTTACAGTCTTGGTTTTACTATTTTTACACGCTTAACTTAAAAGGAATTTTATATGTTTCTTTTCAATATATATTTATAGCCTTTACATTTTGATTTATTTATTTATTTATTTATCTATCTGTCTATCTATCTGTTGGCCTTGCCGTTTGGGAGGCTAAGTTAGTTTGTGTAGCCCGATATGGGCTCACACTCCGGCGGTACAGAGGGACTGACACGGAGACATGGGTTCAGGTGTGTGCCCGACAATGAAGTTTCCGTGGAGGACATTCTGTTATCGGTCGGTAAGTCAATTGGTTTTAACAATATAAAATCTGCTTCACTTGTGTTTTTAAGTCAAGAAACACTGGTAAATAAGATTGTAGAGGAAGGATTTTCTGTCAAAGGTGCTTTTATTTCTGCTTTACCTCTTTCAACTCCTCTATGGAAAGTGGTTTTATCAAATGTCCCCCCTTTTATTCCAAATGTAGTGATTGAAAGAGAATTGGCAAGATACGGTAAAATCATGTCCCCGATTAGAATGATTCCGCTAGGCTGTAAGAACCCCGAGGTGAAACATGTGTTGTCTTTTAAGTCACAGCTCTAATGTTAGTGCGGGGCTGGCAGTTTTATTCTCTCCGGGGCTGGGAGTAGACGTGGTGTCTGTAGAGGAGGTTGTACAAGGGAGGCTTTTAAAAATTGAATTAAAATTAAAATAAACTTTTTAATATCTATGCTCCTAATTTGTATAATGACAGGATTTTATTTTTTAAAAAACTCAACCAGGTTTTAGAGAAGTGTGATCCAGAGCATTTTATTTTGGTGGGAGGGGATTTTAACTGTACGCTGGATTTTAATTGTGACAGAAATCATGATGAACCAATCCCCAATCTGCGAGAGAGCTGGCTGGCGTGCTGACAAAATTTGATTTAGTTGATGTCTGGAGAAATTTACATAATCGATCTAAATATACTTGGATTAAATTAAATAATGGTCAATTGTCTGGAGCACGGTTAGATAGATTTTACACCCAAAAGCACCACCTTAATAGAATTATTGGCAGCAGTATTCATCCCACATCTCTATCTGATCATCACCGCATCACTTCATCACAGCTGTTTTGTGTTTACCCACTGCACAGCACTCCAAATCCTATTGGCACTTTAATATTAAATTATTACAAGAAACACAGTTTAAAGAAACATTTAAACTTTTTTGGAATAACTGGAGAAAAGAAAAGAGATGTTTTTCATTCATGCAGCGAAACTGGGAGGGGGTGCTGGAGAAGGTAGCAGGAAGGCTACAGAGCTGGCAGTGGCTGCTAAACCGCCTCTCCTTCAGGGGGAGGGTCCTTGTGATTAACAACTTGGTAGCGTCCATGCTGTAGCACAGATTAATGTGTCTGGACCCTCCCCCAGGGCTGCTGGAACAGGTCCAGAAAAAACTAGTTATTTTTTTTTGGGATGGAAACCACTGGCTGAAACCAGCAGTACTGTACCTGCCCCGAGACGAAGGACAGCATGGACTGATTGACATCCCCTCCCGGGTCGCGGCGTTCAGATTGCAGGCAGCCCAGAGACTGCTGTACACCCCTGAGCTGAGCTGGAGAGGCATGGCTTGTCCCTCCTCAAGATGGTTAGGGGCTTGGCTTAGACAGACAGCTGTTTTTTAATGACCCCAGTAAAGTTATTAGAACTGAGCTGGAAAGCTTTTACAGTAACATGTTTAATGCCTGGGGGTAATTAAGATTTTAAGGACAGATGAAAGCCTCTGTACATGTTTTATTTTTGAGGAGCCTTTGTTTTTAATAGCATTTTTAACATTGATGCTTTTAATTCTAAACAGCTTTTTTTAGTGTTTTTTTACAGGCGGAGTCACCACCTGGGTCACCTGGTAGACTGGACTGAGTGGCGATGGAAGAGTGGGGCCGAGTTGACTGCAGTGTTGTGTCTGCGCTCAGTGCGCTTCACAGAGAGGGTGTTGGGAGAGATCCAAGCCTCCCTGAGCCCAGCAGTGTTGGAGTTAAGTGGACGCGGTGCTTCTCAGAGGCAGGCCCGGGCGTGAGCCTGATTTCCCCCTCAGTGCTGCTCTCCCTGAGCTGCCAGAGGAGGAGGAGGAGGAGGGGGAGCGACCGGGATGCTGTTATCCCTGGATGAAGAGACCAATTTACAGTTTCACTCTGCAGAGAACAGGCAGCTGTACAGCACTGTGGTTAAGACCTGGCATTTTCACAGACTTAAAGACCTGACTGATACCAAGTGGAGGGCTCACCTGGCGATGGAGGAGTCTGTGCGGCCGTCCTGGAGGGTGCTGTACAAGCTGCCTCTGCCCAAGCGCTCCGGGGACCTGCAGTGGCGAGAGTTGCATGGTATTGTCGCCACGAACCGCTGACTGAGCCGAGTTGACCCAGGTGTGGGGGAGCAGTGCCCCTTCTGCCCCGCCGTGGAAACTGTTTCACCTTTTCACAGACTGCCCATGGCTTCGGCCTTTTTTTATTTTTCTAGAAGGCCTGCTGATGAACCTCGGGGTGCGTTTTACTAAAGAGTTATTAATTTTAAGTATTAAGTATTCTTTTAAATATTGTCATCGGTGTGCCCTGATTAATTTTCTCCTGGGTCAAGCAAAGCTGGCGATTTTAAAATCCCATAAATACAGACTATCTAGCACTGGTATAGATGATGCCCTGTGTGTTTTTAGAGTTCTGGTTGTAACCAGGGTAAAAGCTGATTTTTCTTATTACAGCATGATGATTGACATGGATAATTTTATGATGAGGTGGTGTATTGAGGATGGGGTGTGTGCAGTGGGTGAAGATGGCATGCTAATTTTTAATTTTTAAAATTTGTTGGTGTGTTTTTAGTTTTTTTTTGTTATTTTTACTAATGTTTCAGTTATTTATCTGTGTTTTATTCTTGTTCTATTATGACCAGTGCTGGAATTTACTAGTTTTATTTATGTTACTTTAATGTTTTGTTGTTTTTCTTTTGTGTTGTTCAATAAAGGGATTTAAAATTCAACTCTCTCTCTCTCTCTCTCTCTCTCTCTCTCTCTCTCTGTTTAAATAAATTTGCCGTGTATGCAGTATGCCTTAACATTAACCTCCAATCATAACATCTTTCATCTTTCATTTTAACAGTTATTATTATTTATTTATTTAAATCTCAGGTCTGCCGCCTTGCTCTCGAAAGCCTGTATTAAAAGTATTGGAAACATTGTTTAGTATAATGAAAACCGATATATTTAGCATGTTTGGCATATTAAATATTTAGACCAAATAACTCTGGTGTGCGCCTTTTTATTTAATTTAGAAGGATCTACAGGTTTGTTAATGTAATTATTACATTTGCAGCATGTTTACGTCTTGTGACAAAACGTGCGTTATGATTGGGTTGCATTACGTTGTTGCCTGTGTGTTGCCAGCTTGTCGACCGCATGATTGTCTCCCTTGTGACCACTGCAAACTGCAAGGCAACACGCACGCAAAAAATGTGTTTCTCTTCTTGACGTCACCAAGTCGCCCGTGTGACCGGGCCTTCTGGTTTCTATTGGAGAAGATGGAAGGCATTGTCGATTCAGAGCACACAACCTTGACTTTATGAACAAGTTTGTTTCATGACACAACAGCGCCACCTCCTGGTAAAATATATCAGTTTGTGAAGAGCAGTTTATGTTTCAGTGTCAGGTAGTTTTTGTACAGTGCTGGATGGGTTTCTGTCACTGTGGGACTCAGGGCGCAGTAGTACACGGCTGCGTCAGTCACTTCAGTGTCTATCAGTTTCAGAAACACGTGATTATTGTCTTTATCAAGCTCTGCTGAGATTTGGTGTTCTTCCTCGTTTGCTTTAGATCCACCTCCCGTTTCAAAGATCACCAGCGGTACTCCAAAGCCTGTCCGGGATACTGGCGGTACCATTGTAAACTCTGTACAGCACCCGTGTAGTTGCACTGGAGGATCACATTATCTCCTTGTTTAATATTTTCCACACCGGATATTGGAGTAATTGTGTTTCCAAAACTCCCTTCTGCAGACAAAACTAAGAAAAAGTCTAAACTGTCATCTTCAATGTAGGCGTCTGTCAACACTGCAGATCTACAGATTCATATTGTTACTTACCTAACAGAAGTGTACAGAACAGTAAAGTGATGAGCGCCATTCTCACCCTTGACAATACTAGAGGATCTGTGACAGCCCTCCCCAATGCGCGAGGATAGGAAGCGCTCTGTGGACACAGTGTTCTCAGTTGTGAATGATGTCACATTGAAGGCGTGTCAAACAGCTTGATGAGTGTGTGCAGTGATGTCTGGGAGAGACAGAAGCAAAAGCACGTGGATTAATACCAGCAGCTGCCGATGTGGTATATACACCTGTCTATCTGTGTATGTCTGGTTTGTTTGCAAACGTCACTTAACCTCCTTGTGTTCCGTCTTTCAGGTGAGACGTAGTTGTAAGTGACTGCAGCTGATGCATAGTTCACACACGCTAGTCTTTGTAAATCGCCTTGGATAAAGGAGTCTGCTAAATAATAATAATAATAATAATAATAATAATAATAATAATAATAATAATAATAAACGACAGTCCCGATAACAATGCAAACCAGAAAAAAAGAAAATTGATCTGAAACGATCATATGAAACAAACATAGGAGATGTTTGTCATTTTGTCTCAATTGTAAAAGATAGGGGGCGGCATTCAGCGCATGTAATATTGAGGCACTCCACTTGGGCTGCATGAAAATGATCTTAAAATAAATCATTTTTTTATTTTATTTAATTTTTAAGATATAACAGCGCCACACCCTGGTTAGTTTCTGACAGCTCGCTTATTAGTTTAGCACCGAGATGATGTGCGTTTGGTGTCTCGAGGCCTCTGATCTTCAGGGGGACAGTTCTGTCAGGGAGCTCAGCAGGGGGTGTCACTACTTTGTGTTTGGTGTCTCGAGGCCTCTGATTTTCAGGGGGACAGTTCTGTCAGGGAGCTCAGCAGGGGTGTCACTACTTTGTGTTTGGTGTCTCGAGGCCTCTGATCTTCAGGGGACAGTTCTGTCAGTGAGCTCAGCAGGGGTGTCACTACTTTGTGTTTGGTGTCTCGAGGCCTCTGATTTTCAGGGGGACAGTTCTGTCAGGGAGCTCAGCAGGGGGTGTCACTACTTTGTGTTTGGTGTCTCGAGGCCTCTGATCTTCAGGGGGACAGTTCTGTCAGTGAGCTCAGCAGGGGGTGTCACTACTTTGTGTTTGGTGTCTCGATGCCTCTGATCTTCAGGGGGACAGTTCTGTCAGTGAGCTCAGCAGGGGGTGTCAATACTTTTGTCATGAACGAATACTTTAAATATATATATATATATTTTTTTATCAAGATTATTTGTTACATTACTAGAAATGGTGTATTTTGTTTTTAGTTTTATTGAAAAGTGGTTAAAGTTTACTAAATGCTTGACCTTAATCTTGAATGATGGTATCCTCTGTAGGGTGCCAATACTGCGACTGTAGTTAAACAGCGCCACCCGGTGACCGCAGCTTGCAAGCATCTTTTTAACAAGTTAAAATCCATCAAGACAGTCAACAATCCGACTCTCTTCTAGGGAAGTCACTTGTGGATAAAATCCAATTGTTCTCAAACACGTGTTAATAAAGATTATTGGGTTGTTTTGCAGGCGAGAATGCTCATAAACATCCATTTCTATGTCGCATTTCATTCACCAGTATAGCCATTGTATGAATGCAATGCCAGTATGTGTTAGCTTTTATTTTTGCCCTAATATAAAATGATCTGAACTGTTGTTCAATCACTGCACTGCCATCTCTCTGTGAATGTAGTGTTTGTTATGTGTGGATTTGGAAGGATGTTATTAAGAGGTTCATGGTAGTCTTTTTTTCTAATTTAACGAACACCAGTTATTGTTTCGTTGTAGTGTATGTTCTCAATGTTACACGGGCCACAGTTAGAAAACTATTGTACTGTCGTGTTGGTTAGACGTCTTGATTGTGTTTGATTGGCAGATGAAATTACAAGCATGTATTCTGTTTATAGTAAAGCATCAATTCACTGATGTTGAAGGAAGGACGACAGTATATAGTTCAAAAACACGAACTCTATAAAATGGGTCTTACACGCGTTTATAGTAATCAAAATAATTTATAATAATCATAGGGTTTATGGTAATTAAAATAATATATATATATATAGAACTCTAGTAGCCACAGCAACTGTTATTATTAATGGGTCACCTATACAAGGTGTCTTGGCTATTGTTACTGATAAAAGCATTAGCCGATATGTCTGCTTGACTATTAACAGCGCCGTAGCCAGCCATGAAAAATCACTGCAAACCGCAGCTCTATAAATAACATTAATAATAATTGCGATTGTTAATTATGTGTTTGTTTTATAAGAGCACTGCTTAAAATACAGAGCAATTCATTTTATTCCACCCCATTCATTCTGCACATTAATAACGTTATTCGCTGGAGTAGATAGACGATAGAAGTTAATCGGCTCGTTTCAGTTTTAATTAAAATAGAGTCGGTGTCGCTGTATTCTGCAATGACAGTAAAGATTCTGAAGAGCCCAGAGATATCAGCGGGACTTGGGAATTAATGTGCGCACACAACCAGGGATGAAATGCGCTTTTATTTGCGGCAAAGCAACGTGTAAAATGCCCGTGCTCGGGTGCCTCGTTGCGGGGTTCGGCCTTGCTATTAATATTATTTTAAGTGATTAAATTGGTCTGTTTGTAAGTTATAATTGTGGTCGATACAGGGAATATTTTTTACAAGAAGTAGATTTTAGGGTTTAATCCGTTTCTACTTGATTTCCCCTGTTCTGTTTAACTGAATTTGCTTTAAAGAATGTTTTCAAATTGGGTAATTACTACTCCCTTGTTCTATAGGGTTTATTCATCTTTTCTATCGAAGGCTCGCTGTGGAAACACGGTAGCAGGCTATGTGAAGTTGGCAGGATGTTTTTATATGAAGCTGTGTGTAGATTCTCACACTGTGGGGTTCAGCGCACAGAGGAACATCGAAGAGTCTGAAAGCAGCACTCGGGTTATCTGCAGATCGAATGTCTTCTTGTCGTTATCATGCTTCAGTGAAATTCGATTTCTGAAACTTGCTGGAACACTTGTAGCATCCATGTGTTCATAGGATTTGTGGAGCTTGGTTGTGATTTTGAATGTACCAGAATAGAAATGGCAGCGTAGCGTTTTTATAAGAACAGGGTATAGCGGTGTTTCCTTCTTCTTTTACTATTAGAACTGAAGACTGGTGTACTGACTGTCCCTGAGATGTTTCTAAATAAAAACACAAAAAAGGGTACAATTAATAATACAAATAGGTGTTCATCAAGCAGTAAATAATGTATCTGAATCAATCATAATACCCGTTGAGACACAGAGAAGCAGGGCTGTGTATAGAACTCAGTGCATCATTGCATTCTCCATGCTCCACTCGTGTCTGATGAACCCTTCTCTAGATAACGGGTGCGAATGAAAGAGCTCGTTTCTAAACCAGTGTTTTACGTTGCTCAATGACACACCCCTTTCCAATTAGCATATGTACAGCAGTTAACATATTTCTTAAACTATTTAGGCTTGACCATACAAGTCTAAATAGTTCTGTAGTTTTTATGGTTTGCCCGCCTTTGGCATACAGATTAATGTTGTATCTTAAATAACTGTTTCATTACCTTGTGCCTAACCCTGAGCGAACTTTAAGTCTGAGATGAGCAATGCGGGAAGACAGTCATGAGCCACCTGTGGTGCTGAAATGTGACGAGACATCTACTAACCGTAAACCATGAATTGGTTTAATCAGAACAATATAAAACCTGAAAACGGCACTCTGCTGAAGAGTGGGGTTAAAATGAAGTTAGCCACTGTTCATTTCAAATGCTTTGTATGTGTTTAAAATAGGCGCTGGTTTTATTTATTTATTTTTATTTTTTTAGTATTACTACATTGAGTCTTTTAACTGTAGAGCAAAAAAAATCAATTTTAAGCAAAGGGAAAAAATATAAGACTAAAGCTATGGCCAAAAAATAGTTTGCAATTAATATATTTTGCTTCAAAAAGTCGAATGAAATCTTCTACATAATTTTACTGTAACATGTTGAATTACATACCACTTTGTAGTTTTCCATATACCCTACTTCACAAAAAACTGACAAAAAATGAAAAATGTGACATTTCGAAATCTAACACGATATACTGTACAACGATTATGGCTTCTGGTAGACTTTTGCGATATCATTTTGTAGTATCTGTGATGACATGATGCTAAATAAAAGATCTAACTTATGTTCATATAGATTTTTTTTTTTTTAAGTATGTTTCGATCCTCAGATTCTAGATGATGCAAAACTATTGGCCATAGTTGTAATGTTGAGCTCAAATGGAATACAATTAATACAATATCATAATTGAAAAGCAGTGATAATAATTAGTAATAGTTTATAATTAAGTGTATTAATTGTATTACATTTGAGCTAAATAGTTTTCCTATCAGCTTCCCAACACGTTTGTCTAAATAAATGAAGATATTCTGTATTAAGATTTGTTAATATAAATATAGGATCTACAATACCTACACATATTAAAAAAGCAAAACACGAGCAGATGTTAAATCTTCATCTTCACTGTGCGTGCAGGACAGGTGCGGTTGTATTGCTCTGAGAGTTGTGAGTCTCGCTGTGTACAAGTCTTCCTCAACACATGAGAGCTGTGAGTCTCGCTGTGTACAAGTCTATCTCAACACATGAGAGCTGTGAGTCTCGCTGTGTACAGGTCTATCTCAACACATGAGAGTTGTGAGTCTCGCTGTGTACAGGTCTATCTCAACACATGAGAGTTGTGAGTCTTGCTGTGTACAGGTCTATCTCAACACATGAGAGTTGTGAGTCTCGCTGTGTACAGGTCTCTCTCAACACATGAGAGTTGTGAGTCTCGCTGTGTACAAGTCTATCTCAACACATGAGAGCTGTGAGTCTCGCTGTGTACAAGTCTATCTCAACACATGAGTTACTACAGTGCCACCAGGTGTTCACAGCTGCGGAATGTATTTGACTCGCTCTCCCGGGTCCTGACGGTAGCACTGCAGGTATATGTTGATGGAAGGTAAATCGGTAAAATTGCAGTGTATTGTGACCGACTGGTCTTCTTGTGCATGCAATGCAGCAGGTCATTGTGTAACAGAGTCTTGATCTTCAAAACTGGAACCTGTGGAACGGGAACAAGAGGTGATTTTAGGCTACAACACAACAACGTGCGGTCAGAATTATTATTTTGTAAATTGTTATTATAAAGAGGCCTACAATGTAGCACTGCAGCGAGATATTGTACCTATAATTCCAAGAACTGTGCACAGAAGCAGAAGCAGGTCCATGTCTGCAGGCACTCTGCAGTATTGAATTAGTGCAGTGATGGCTATCGATGAGGGGTCTGTGTATTCGTCTGTTTAAAATTGTTATTCTAAATGAGATACTGAGTGCACAGCAGTGTGGAGTAGTGGTTAGGGCTCTGGACTCTTGACCGGAGGGTCGTGGATTCAATCCCAAGTTGGAGATACTGCTGCTGGACCCTTGAGCAAGGTACTTTACCTAGATTGCTCCAGTAAAAACCCAACTGTATAAATGGGTAATTGTATGTAAAAATAATGTGATATTGTGCAATAATTGTAAGTCACCCTGGATAAGGGTGTCTGCTAAGAAATAATAATAATAATAATCATGTATGCTGTCTCTTCTCCTTTTGCTGGGCTGACCTGATTTTACTGAAATGAGTGTACTGTACCACCACCTACTGGCTGAAAATAAGACTACATGTGATAAAGTTCTGTTCAAAGTGCTATTAAGTTCAATTCCAGAGCATTTAGTTAAAAGATTGAGTCGCCAGTTTATTATGATTTCAATATCTCAGATTCTACTCTGGTCGAGCCCGTTCTATATATAGGGGCTGGTCGTATGAACAAGGCTTCAGATGGATCTGCTCAGCATAGTGATGTTTTTTTTAATAATATGTACTGTGTAGAATAGGATAATCTTTGTTAGTACATCAGAAGATGTTTTGAAAATGCAATATACATGGGAATTTATAATAATAATAATAATAATAATAATAATAATAATAATAATAATAATAATAATAGCTCAGTTATTCAGCTGTACAGAACTCTGAAAAGTTAATAATGAGCAGGTTTATTCATTTGCCTGTTTCATCAAGTGTGGGTGTTGTTGTATTCAGTGTTGGACTAACATTAAATGTTGCAATGACTGTGTTTGCATTACCCATTGTGATACAGTATTTACAATAACGAGCAACAAACATACTCTTGTCCACAAGATGGCAGCATAGACCCTTATAGTAACCATAATTACATTCTGTGACTCATATCAACCACGAATGAAATATTACAGTTATAGAGCCAGTAAGGAAAATGGTGTGTATGCTGCAACACATAAGAAGCACTACACATGACCTGAAACTTGGGGTATACATATCTTGTTCTTCACCTTGTTGCTTAAAATAGTTTTCTTGTTCATGTTGGTATCTGCAGAATTAGCAATACTGGAATATGGTACAGACAACGATAGTTTTACCATGGAGTCTGGGAAAGGTTCAATTAAAACATTAAACATCACAGCTGCTTGCCACTGTTTAAAGCATTCACATTTCCAATGCAATGCTGAAGTGCAAAGAGCAGCAGGTGGTTGTTGCAGGGCGACGTGTAGAGTTCCTGTGACTGTGGGCCTCAGAGCACAGTAATACACTGCAGAGTCAGTGAGCTCATACTGCTGTATTCTCAAAGGCACTGTTCGGCTGCTGGGGTTCAGCTCAGCTGAGAAACGGGCTGGAAACTCACTTGAGGGATCACTCAGATACTGGCTGGTGTGCAGTATATATTCAGGAGATTCCCCAGGGTTTTGTTTATACCAGAATAGATAAGGGCTGCTGTGTGTTGTATTATATTGACAGCAGACTTGTAGTCGAGTCCTCAAACCTTGAGTCCGCATCTCGAGTCTCGAGTGTAGAGTCCGAGTCACTGTCATTAAAGTGCGAATCTCGAGTGTAGAGTCCGAGTCACTGTCATTCGAGTGCGAGTCTCAAGTGTAGAGTCCGAGTCACTGTCATTCGAGTTCGAGTCTCAAGTGTAGAGTCCGTGTCACTGTCATTCGAGTGTGAGTCTCGAGTGTAGAGTCCGAGTCACTATCATTCGAGTCCGAGTCTCGAGTGTAGAGTCCGAGTCACTATCATTCGAGTCCGAGTCTCGAGTGTAGAGTCCGAGTCACTATCATTCGAGTCCGGCTCGAGTGTAGAGTCCGAGTCACTATCATTTGAGTCCGAGTCTCGGTGTCAAGTCCGAGTCACTATCATTCATTCTGAAGTCTCGAGTGTAGAGTCCGAGTCACTGTCATTAAGTGCGTCTCGAGTGTAGAGTCCGAGTCACTGTCATTCGAAAAGTAGTCTCAAGTGTAGAGTCCGAAGTCACTGTCATTCGAAAAGTAGTCTCAGAATTAGTAGAGTCCGTGTCACTGTCATTCGAATTGTGAAGTCTCGAGTGTAGAGTCCGAAGTCACTACTCATTTCATTCCGGAGTCTCGAGTGTAGAGTCCGAGTCACTATCATTCGAGTCCGAGTCTCGAGTGTAGAGTCCGAGTCACTATCATTCGAAGTCCGGTCTCGGTGTAGAGTCCGAGTCACTATCATTTGAGTCCGAGTCTCAAGTGTCAAGTCCGAGTCACTATCATTCGATTGCGAGTCTCGAGTGTAGATTCAGAGTCACTATCATTCGAGTCCGAGTCTCGAGTCTGTGTCACTGTCATTGAAAGTGTGAGTCTCGAGTGTAGAGTCCAAGTCACTATCATTCGAGTCCGAGTCTCGATTGTAGAGTCCGAGTCACTATCATTCCGAGTCCGGTCTCGGTGTAGAGTCCGAGTCTCGATTCAAGTCCGGTCTCGGTGTAGAGTCCGGTCACTATCATTCGAGTCCGAGTCTCGAGTGTTGAGTCCTAGTCACTGTCATTCGAGTCCGGTCTCAAGTGTAGAGTCCGAGTCACTATCATTGAGTCCGATTCTCGGTGTAGAGTCCGAGGTCTATCATCATTCCGGTCTTGAGTCCCAGTCCGGTCACTATCATTAGAGTCCGATTCCGGTCAGAGGTCCAGTCCCGACTATCATTTGAGTCCGAGTCTCCAAATTTCAAGTCCGAGTCACTATCCGGTCTCGAGTTCTGTAGAGTCCGAGTCACTATCATTCGAGTCCGAGTCTCGGGTGTAGAGTCCGAGTCACTGTCATTCGAGTCCGAGTCTCGAGTGTAGAGTCCGAGTCACTATCATTCGAGTCCGAGTCCGAGTCACTCATTCGAGTCTGAGTCTCGGTGTAAAGTCCTAGTCACTATTATTCTCGAGTCCCGAGTCCGAAGTCTCGAGTGTAGAGTCCGGAAGTCACTGTCATTCGAGTCCGAGTCTCGAGTGTAGAGTCGAGTCACTATCATTCGAGTCCGAGTCTCGAGTGTAGAGTCCGAAGTCACTATCATTCGAGTCCGAGTCACGAGTGTAGAGTCCGAGTCACTATCATTTGAGTCCGAGTCTCCAGGTGTCAAGTCCGAGTCACTATCATTCATTTGCGGTCTCTCGGTGTAGATTCAGAGTCACTATCATTCGAGTCCGAAGTTCGAGTCTGTGTCACTGTCATTCGAGTGTGAGTCTCGAGTGTAGAGTCCAAGTCACTATCATTCGAGTCCGAGTCTCGATTGTAGAGTCCGAGTCACTATCATTCGAGTCCGAGTCTCGAGTGTAGAGTCCGAGTCACTATCATTCAAGTCCGAGTCTCGAGTGTAGAGTCCGAGTCACTATCATTCGAGTCCGAGTCTCGAGTGTTGAGTCCGAGTCACTGTCATTCGAGTCCGAGTCTCAAGTGTAGAGTCCGAGTCACTATCATTCGAGTCCGATTCTCGAGTGTAGAGTCCGAGTCACTATCATTCGAGTCCGAGTCTTGAGTGTAGAGTCCGAGTCACTATCATTCGAGTCCGAGGCTCGAGTGTAGAGTCCGAGTCACTATCATTTGAGTCCGAGTCTCGAGTGTCAAGTCCGAGTCACTATCCGAGTCTCGAGTGTAGAGTCCGAGTCACTATCATTCTAGTCCGAGTCTCGAGCCCTCGGTCCGTGTCACTGTCATTGGTCCGGTCTCGAGTGTAGCGAGTCACTATCATTCGAGTCCGAGTCTCGAGTGTAGAGTCTGAGTCACTATCATTCGAGTCCGAGTCCGAGTCTCGAGTGCAGAGACCGAGTCACTATCATTCGAGTCCCAGTCTCTAGTGTAGAGTCCGAGTCACTATCATTCGAGTCCGAGTCTTGAGTGGCACAGTCCGGTCACTATCATTCGAGTCCGAGTCTCGAGTGTTGAGTCCTAGTCACTATCATTCGAATACTGAGTCTGAGACTTGAGTGTCAAGTCTGAGTCACTGTCATTCGAGTCCAGTCCGGTCTCCGATTGTAGAGTCCGAGTCACTATCATTCGAGTCCGGGTCTCGGGTGTCGAGTCCGAGTCACTATCATTCGGGTCCGGTCTCCGAGTGTAGAGTCCCAGTCACTATCATTGAAAAAGAAGTCTTGAGTGTAGAGTCCGAGTCACTGTCATTCAAGTCCGAAAAGTAGTCTCGAGTGTAGAGTCCGAAGTCACTATCATTCGAAAAGTAGTCTCGGTATAGAGTCCGAGTCACTATCATTTTGAGTTTGAGTCTCCGAATGTCAAGTCCGAGTCACTATCATTTCGAGTCCGAGTCTCGAGTGTAGAGTCTGAGTCACTATCATTTGAGTCCGGTCTCGGTGTCGGAGTCCGAGTCACTATCATTCGAGTGCGGTCTAGGATGTAGAGTCTGAGTCACTATCATTCGAGTCCGAGTCCGAGTCTCGAGTGCAGAGACCCAGTTACTATCATTCGAGTCCGGTCTCTAGTGTAGAGTCCAGTCACTATCATTCGAGTCCGAGTCTTGAGAGTGGCACAGTCCGAGTCACTATCATTCGGTCCGAGTCTCGAGTGTTGAGTCCTAGTCACTATCATTCGAGTCTGAGTCTGAGTCTTGAGTGTCAAGTCTGAGTCACTGTCATTCGAGTCCGAGTCTTGAGTGTAGAGTCCGAGTCACTATCATTCGAGTCCGAGTCTGAGTCTCGAGTGTCGAGTCCGAGTCACTATCATTCGAGTCCGAGTCTGAGTCTCGAGTGTAGAGTCCGAGTCACTGTCATTCAAGTGCGAGTCTCGAGTGTCGAGTCCGTGTCCGAGTCACTATCATTCGAGTCCGAGTCATGAGTCCTGGACTTCGAGTCTCAAGTCCGAGTCCTTGAAGCAAACTCAAATCAATTTTCATTCAACTAGTGGTAGCAGTGGGGGGACAGTTTACCTAACAAATCTTGTCTGATATCCCTCAGGAAAAAGGCAGAAATAATAAAAAAATATAAATACCAAAAACTAGATTATTGCATGCCTTTGCATGCCTTTTTAAACTTGTCTTCTTTTCTTTTGGATTTGGAATACGATTTGAATATACCTGAAGTTTATAAATAAGCTTTAAGTTCAAGTTTTTGGACATTGTTTTTCACTTTGATAGAAGCCGTGATCTGGACTATAGAGCCGGTGTAGTGTTAGAAAGTGGTACATCGTCAGAATGTGGTAGGTATACCACAACTTGACTCATGTAATGGCAGAAAGTGGTACGATGTCAGATTGCAAGTTGTGTGTTGTCATATTTTGGTACATGTGCAATCAATTGCATTCTGATGGGTGTCTAAAGAGGTATATTTACCATTAATTATACATTATTTTTTTGCAAACTTAAACTGGTAACAGACAATTAATTTCTCTAAAAAGAATAAAACAATTCACTAGAAGTCCACCGCAAAGTTGCACAAGCAAAAAAAAAAAAAAACAACAGAATGTATTGCATGTGATAAAATTTCATATACTATTTTCTTAATGGTGGAGAAATTTGATAAATTACATTAAAAACTATGTAAAAGACTGGAAAATATGATAAATTAAATACAAAAAAATGTAAAAGACCAAAAACAGCATAACGTACCATATTTGAATGGGTGCTTCCCTTCTTTCATAGAGGAAGCTGTTTAGGCAAATTAAAGTTACTTTCACCTCTGACTATAGCATCTACTTTGACTTCAATTCGGGTAAAATCTGACTTAGACATTGCCAGAACTGTATATATACCGTGTTCTTAAATCATAAATGTAGTATTATTTTTATTATTTGTTTTGCAAAACAGAAACGTTGTGTTTCATTTTCATTGCATTTGCTTTTATTAAGTCTGTAATACAATGATGCATTTACGAGATCGTGCGTCAGTTCATTTGATTTCAGATCATGTATTTATGTTTTCTCTTTTACACAAAAACATTTTGTTGATGTATTTCCCAGTGACAGCTGGTGGTCAAAATATGTGGGTGTTCACACCTCTGAGGTGTGAACATCCAAAAGTGAGGTGAGGTGAGGTGAGGGGGGGGGGGGTCCAGGGGCCAACTTCAACAACAAACGTTTTCTGCTTTCTGCAAAGTATCACACTATGTAAGACTGAGAAGAGCCGATGTGTGGTGTCACACTACAAGACTGCTGCACATTTATAGCCTTTGTTTTCTTGGCACATGCGCGGTGATCGCCTGATCACCTAATCACCGTGTTCGCTAACCTGCTGCGCTCCATGCAGGTGTAACAAGTGTAATTTGTTATTTTATTTTTTGAATTTCACCAAAGTTTCATGTTAATTTGCTGTTTTGTTTCAAAGGAAAATCTTCGGTTCCTTTTATTGTAGTCGGAGGTCATTAATACGGAATACGACTTTAAGACCAAGCACATGTAAGAATTACCCAGTAATCCCTCAGTCGCCCTGTTGTTAATGCTGAGGGTAAGTCATGTTTTCTGTTCTCTCTTTTATAGACTAGAATCTTTATTTAAAATACCTTTGTACATGGAGAAAACTGTTGTAACTCATGTTGTAATATGTATTCATGATGTGTTAATAATAACTCGCTCATCAAATCGTGTTAAAACTATTATTTTTTTTGATAACTCGTGTAGTACTATTGAGAGTGTAGTGTTGCGCACTTCTAATGGTTGTTGTTTTATATAGGGAGAGAACGTCTGGAGTGATCTGCATGTGCTGGTATTCTTTTTATTTTCTGTTAAACAGGTATGTTTCCGACTAGTTATTTTGCGGTCTAAAAAAAACTGATAAGCCTTTGCCTGTGTGTGTGTGTGTAGAGGAAAGATAGAAAAAAAAAACAATTAGAATCCGAGTAATAAGGATGTGCATTGTAAACTTTTAATTTGTAGGAACAAAAGACAAAAGAAACCTGTAATACCACTATACGATCTAAAAAAAAAAAGAAATTGTTTATTGTTTTTTTGTTTTTATTTAATTTACTATGAATTGGTACATGTCTGATTACTACAAGAAAAAAAATGTAATTCGTGAGTCGCCCTGTTGTTAATGCTGAGGGGAGAGAACGTCTGGAGTGATCTGCATGTGCTGGTATTCTTTTTATTTTCTGTTAAACAGGCACAATAAACAGAGACTGAATCAACACTCGTTAGCACTCGTGTGGTTTATGAAGCAGCGCAGAGAAAAATATCTTAGCAAGATCATGTCTGCTACACAGACCTTTTTAAGTCAATCATAGCCAGCCCTTTCTGACTGCTGGCTGCTACCGCGCATGTGCATTGCGGATTTAGGCGCTCTCATTTCTGAGCGAGCACAGCCCGACTTCAACCCATTAAACAGATGAGATAAACGGCATTGTATGTGCCAGGGTCACGTGAGAGGGGGGGAATGAAACGCACATCACCCAGAAGAAGGGAAGCAAAATTCATTAATAAGAGACTGGGGGAAGCAAGCGAACACTGTTAACCGGCAGCCCCTGGTATTTCCCGTTTGTGTAGGTTCATAATGGAACAAAACCATGCAGTTCACACAAGACAGATTTCTAGGTTGACGCTGCACAGTGTATTGTTAATGTGTTTTTCCCACATCCAAAATAAATCATCTTCATTTTGGTAAATTAAGTGGTATTAATGTCGTGTCCTTTTTTTGCTATCAATCAATCCTTCTGTCATATATATATATATATATATATATATATATATATATATATATATATATATATATATATATATATATAATGTATATGTATATATATATATATATATACATATATATATATATATATATATATATATATATATATATATATATATAGACATTAGCCAGATTTCACTAAACGCTTGTCAATTTAACATAATAACATATCAACATAACATATTTAACATATTAAACAACACATCATTATCAGAATTGAAAAGTTAACAATAATTCTCTTTTTTTTCTTTTCTCTCATCCGCTGATGATTTAACAACAATTCCTGGATGAGATTGTGATACAGGAAAGTACAATATTTATTTTTAGTTCTTTGCATCATTGTTTTCGAGGACAGGTAAGTTTTCAAGTAACCAGATAACAGCTCATCACACATACAAGTCCACGGGCTGCAGTGCGAGTGAGGATCCAGCCTCACAACATTGAATGAAAGGATCAATGCATTATTGTTGTATTGATACAACTTGTCTGCTCTTCTGTGAATGTTTTCCACACTGCATTGCAAAGGGCCATGTGCCCCTGTATATATTATTTCAAATGAAGGATCACAAGGCAGCAATAGTAGTAGTTTCACTGTCATGCCTGTAGGGGTCAGGACTGTCTTCAAACTGCATTATCAGAAACGTTATTGCATGCTGATTTGGTTGAATGAAGAGTGAAGAAAGAATAACTGTTGACAAAATAACTTCCACAAAAACAACCTCTCCACTACAACAGAAAAAAAAAAAAACTGAAGAAAAAATCATCATGTGGTACAGCACATTATGTTTGTGTGTATCCATTCTGATGTGGTAAGCAATGATATATGGTTTCTTGCTCTTGTTATTCTTAGAACTAAGATCACAAGTCAGGGAATGATTGAGGTGGAGCGTCTGCAGAGTGTTCAGCTCAGGGGTGTGTTCAGTGGAGTCTTCACATCCGGTGCCTTCACAGCACTTTGATACGTAAATGAAGTCCTGTATCAAACTCGTGTTTATTATATTATATTGTTCATTGTGGTTCATCATAACCTGCTCTCTTATTCCAATTCTATGAACAGGGAACACATTTCAAAAGAGTGCAGAGAAGAAAGTGACTCAAAATGCAAACAGTTTGCCTGCACTGAAACCACTTCCTTTATAATGGACTCATGCCAATGATAGTGTGTGGAAGCAGTTCAACATGACTTTCTTTCATCTTTTACCAGGTAATGAGCCTGTGCCAGTTAGTGCTGAGAGAGTTTTGTACAGCGTCCCCAATGAGTTTTCACACTGTGCTATGCTCAGAGCACAGTGATAGATTGCTGTGTCACTCAGAGCAAGTTTGGAAATGGTTATTGTAGTAGAAGAGCTGTCTGCTGTAGAGGTGAACCGGCTTTTAGCAAAGTCAGCAGTGTGAGAATAGCTATTGGAGCGAGCTCCTTTCTGCAGTATGTATTCCAGGGCTCGGTTTGAGTTCTGCCGATACCAGTAGAGAAGAACATTGTTGCTACTTGTAGTATAAGAGCAGCTGAGCGTTACTGACTCTCCTTCTGTTCTGGACTCTGCTGTCTGTTGAGGACTGATGGAATCCCCGCTTGTCATGACTGAACATTGAGGAAGAAAAAGAACATTTAATAGACAGTCAAAAACAACAACAACAACAACAACAACAACAACAATAATGATTAATGTATCCATTTTAGCTCAGTGCTGATTTCTTTAAGAACAGAATAGAAAGGTTCTGTCTCTGTGTTGATTCTGGTGTTTTTCTCTTCACAACGCTGCTCTGAAATATTCGGCTTAGAGGTTTTGAACATCAAATGTCTGTAACCAATCAGCAAAGAGAAACAAAACATGTGCTGTAAATGTGATGTAATCATGTAACACTGTGGTTCATAGTTGTGGTTACCATCTTGTTTTATCAACACCTTCATTAGCAGTTAACTGGATGCAAGTCAAAGAAGTTTCAATTCTTCATTGACTAACTGCAGTCGCTCTACCCACTTTTAATGAACCTTCCAGAACTCAGGAAATCCAGCACTCACCACATTATAATGTGCACTGTGGTTACCCTTCTACACAGAAGAGCTGTCACTGGAAATGCCATCAGCATTGTAATCACTAGCCTCTGTACACTCCAGGGTTTTTGTATGGGTCTGGCGCTTTGCTTTGTATATTTCCCTGAATCATCTCCATGTGTTGAACAAAGTCTTGTGGCTTTATTTATATATTTTAAACCCTGGTTGAGATCTTGTTTATGCCAGTGCATTGCATCAAAGCTGCTTGTCTGATATCACAGTTTATCAAAACGGATTCTCCTTATGAAACTTGCTGTGAATTGGGGCTGATGTGGGATAGGTGTAGTGCAAACAGTTGCGGCTGCAAAATCCAAATTGACAAGTGGCCAGGCAATTATTTAGCACTGCAGCCTATGTAAGCTAAGAGCAATGCAAATTACTCAACATGCACAAATAATGATCTGCTATCATGATAATGAGGGTCGAGTGGGCACTGCCTGTGCATCGGGTATTTAGCGGCGCACTTACAGCCCAGAGGTGAGGTGAGTTCAGAGTACAGAGAGCAGTAGGTGTTGTATGAGATTTTTGAGCGAAAAATCAAACAAAACAAAACAAATGTCAGAGGAAAGGCAGCAAAGTCCTCTTGGTGCACGGAAAAGAAAAGAAAAGTTTTCTAAGTAAGAGGTGATCTTACTGCTGAGGTCACTCAGCATGAAATTGAGTTATTTGGAAAAGCCTCAGCCAACATCAGTTATGCGGCCAAAGAGGCCATATGGTTCTCTATAACGGAGAAAGTCAATGCTGTTGGTGTTACCAGGAGGACAGTCAACCAAGTGATGAAAAGGTGAAATTCAGATATTAGGTCTAGGATGGCCTGCGGAGTGAGACGATAACGCCTTACCACTGCATCCTCCGGCATTCCAAACAAACTGACCCTGGGTCTGAATATGCGGGTCTGCTCCGTCTTGCTCTTCTCTGAAGATTTTCCTGTCTGTCCTCAACAAGGGCCAAGCTTTGCCGCATCAGGAAGTATACCACAGCAGCCATCCTGAAGCCAATGACAGGTCTCTGCAGGTGTGTGGTTTATACAGTTCTTAATTACTCGCTTCTACATGCTTTGCACCTTGTAAGAGGAGGTGTAAAAGTTTTTGGAGGGTCGGCAGAATCTTTTACATCTCATTATAATGTTTGCACTCGCTTAGTATTCCAGATCCCTGCCCAATTCCATGCTTGTTTCTTCATTTGTATACATTTCAATATAATTTAAATTGATTAATGATAGTAAGGTGCTAATTTGATAGCGGGTGCAGAATGGCAGGTGAAAACCGTTTCTTTACATACGCCACATTTTTTTTGGCCACTAAACATGGTTTTGCGCGTGCAAAATGCAGATTTTTCAACGCGATATGAGTGTTGTGCAACCGCAAATCACTTTGCCCGTATCCTTAGATCAGCCCCTTTGTCCTATTTTTGTATATACCCACATTTTTTAGGACATTCATAAAGAAATGTTATTGACAATTAATGCACCATAGTTATAATTAGTACTTCATGAAAAGGTGCTTTTTTTGTTGTTACATACTTGAAATTCTGAATTATGCTCAAGATTCTTTCACTCCCTTTTTCCAAATATTAAGGTTGAACACAATTTTGGTTTCTGTGTAATAAACATGGTTATATAACGTTATGATGCAATGTATATTTATTTGAATTTATTTTAAGAGTTAACATTAAATTAAAATATTTTACATTAAAGAGTAAAAGCTATCTAATGAACACATGTTGATTTGACATTGCAGTGGGTCAATATGACCCGAAACATACCAGCCGTACCTACATTCTGAACATACTAGGAGGGTTCAATAGATTCACATTGAGTGCTTTCAGCAGGGAGCTGCGCTGGTCGCTGTTCATGGGACTGAACTGGTCTGACATGGAACTGCATTGGGCTTGAGGGATGTATCTCTGAATGTATTTCACATTCTGTGCTATTAATGTATTGTCATCTCCTTATTGCCTTGTATGTGCCTTGTTGTTTAATGAGGGAGGTATTGTGAATATTGAACTTTAAATACCGGTACTGACAAATCATTGTCGTACAATGCCACCAAGTGGGGGTTCATTTGAATTGCAAGGTAACAGAGAGGTGATATAATAGTTAACGAAGCCTAGAAATTAGTAGTCGTATGAAATAAGATACAAAAAATAATCCATCAATCTTGAAGCAGTATCTGAAAACACTGAGTTAGCAAGGCAGATGTTTTCCTAAAAAAATAATGTCAAAGTTGTTAATGGTGAATTGCACGTGTTGTGTGCATGTGGATATGGGGCTAGATAGTTCTTTTAAAAATGAATTTATTTAACGCTTTATATACATGTTTATTAAAAGCTGTTTGTTTTTAACGCATTACATACATGTAACATCTAGCACATTGTTGTTGCTTTGTAAACTAATTCTATGAAAGTTCATTTTTATTAATAGCAAACATCATACAAATGACATGTTGTAATATGTATCAGTTTTACACTACCAGACCGTAAGAGGGTGCAGGGGGTAATTAAGAAGAATGTCTCTGAGTAGTTTCTAAACAGAACACAGGCTGCACTGCCATCTTCACCAGCGAGACTCACTCGGCAGGCAGCAGGAGGTTTTGTATGAAGTGATATAGACTCTCACAGTGTGGGACTCAGACCACAGAAGTACGTGGCAGAGTCAGACAGCACAGCCGCAGTGATATTCAGATGAAATGTCTTCTTTGTGTTGTCATGAGATGCAGAGAAACGATTTCGAAACCTTGGTGGAATGTCCTCTTGCTTAGAATACTGACTGAGAATGAGCTGCGGGGCTTGATTGGGGTCCTGAATGTACCAGAAGAGAGCTTGTGGAGTGCCTGCTGTTTCATACTTGCACTGAATAATGGAGCTCTCTCTCTGTTTAAGAACAATTGAATTTGAACGTTGAGTCACTGAGTCTGCTTGGGTCATTTCTAAAAGAAAAGACAAAAACAAAATGAATACGGTTTTACGAAAGCATGCTTACAAACATATAAAAAATGACATGATAACATACCTTTTACATAATGTGAACTCCCTTTATATGTGTGTCAAAGATATGAACTCACTTCGCATTTTCCAGTAATCCATTTATACCAATTGCACTGTTTACTGTATAATATAAATCACTATTTCTGTTTGCAATTTTTACTAAACTGTACGACTAAAATCCATTTCACTTTTATATTGCACGATATGATAGATTAGACTGACACACGTTTGACAAATTGCATAACCAGTATGTATACATGGACCTACTTATGCTTAAACAGAACAGTAGCACAGTAACCCAAGTACGTTCTTGTTGCATTCTCAACACGACAAACCTCCCTCTGCTGTCTGGTGCAATCTGAAGCTGGACCTGTGAACCATGTGTTTCTATAGAGGCGATGTCATGGAAACCAGTGCCCCTCCCCTACACCGTGTAGTTGCTGTCCTTCATTGACATCTGGTGGTTGTTCAGTTCATCTGCATTCGGATGATTGTTGAGCTGCACGTTGCAGTTCAGATTTTGTGCAGGCTGATGTTTAAGGCACCTTTTCTCACTTGGTTTACGCATTATTTACGCACTGGAAGAAGGGCTTAAACCAGGTGAGAACAGGGCTCTGAATGAATTACTGAGAGCATCAGTGCTCAGTAGTAACTCGCATATTCTGTAGAGAGCGTGATGAAGTGACAATGGGCTGCATTCATCGATGTGTAGATTTCTTTTTTCAAACAGTGCAAGCGATTCATAATTTTTCCTTTTTCAAAAACCGAGATACAGAAAGACATTTTCTCGTCAATCAATTATCTCTGGGAAGGGTTTAGGAAAACTCCTGTGAAAATATGTCATGGAAAAGTTTCCATTAAAATGTACTAAACAATGATGAATCACAGCTAACTACTAATTGGCAGAGTTAATGAAGTGTAAACTAGGAAAATGCGTTTTTTTTTGTTTTTTTTAGTAATTCTTTGGAGTTTTGAAAACCTTTGGTATTTCTTCTCAAAAGATTCGATACTGCAGTCAAAAAAGGAAAAGAAGGCTTTGATGTATCATAAACCTTTGGGGAAAATCTGTAAGACCTCCTTAATAAGTGATGTTGGGTCGGACACATTGATGAATAGAGCTCACTGTGCTGACCTGTGTGAGAGGTGCAGTGAGCAGGTCCTGCTGAATCAAGGTACCTGGCACATACAATACTTTTCCATTCAGCCATATGTTCTATGTAATCTCTACCATATGGTTAAATAAAGGTTTGTATTATCGATACTTGATCAAATTCAATGCAGATAAAGTTGACGCTGTCCGCGGTTCTGAATGTGTCAGATACGAAACGCAAATGAAAAGTGACTCTGAATTGAATGTATTCTTTGCTTATTTGTTGTCAAGGTATTTTGACCGAGTTTATCAAGCAGTTTACAGAACAATGTGTGCTGTTTAATGCGGGTAGTTCCTAAACACAATACATGATAGTGTAAAGGAATTTATTAAGCATATTGTTCTTTTAAAACCGAGTTATTATAGCTACTTGGGACATTTCTAATGAAAAACAAGAAACAAACACAGATTCAGAGGAACACAATCTCC
This sequence comes from Huso huso, assembly GCA_036884735.1. Classification (NCBI taxonomy): domain Eukaryota; kingdom Metazoa; phylum Chordata; class Actinopteri; order Acipenseriformes; family Acipenseridae; genus Huso; species Huso huso. Next base: position 12,888,191 of record CM072683.1, on the reverse strand, counting down.
TGGCTGCTATAGGAGATCCTTGTAGTAATTATACCCACAACACAATATTCACTCCGCTTTTCTTTTTTGTGTTCGTCGATTTTAACCACAAACCTCGCTCCACTCTTTGGTTTTAAAAAGAGCAGAAAGAAGGACAATGTCAAACCAAATGCACTTTTGATAGAAGCACGGTGGTAAGTGCTTTAAGAAAATATACCTTGAACTTTATGTAATAATCGTAAACACACATGTACAACGTTTGAGTTTTCTGTGCAATGTAATATGTATTATTGTAGTTTAGATGTGTGTTTGTGAAAAGCCTTTTGTTGTTGACAGCACAGAAAACAAATAATATAATATTTGACTCGCCTTTCTGCCTGCCCCACCCATGCCTATTTTGCCACTTAGGGTTAAAAGGAATCGACACCGTGTGTGTGTGTGTGCGTGCGTGCGTGCGTGTCATATGACAGGACTAACAGCACATTGTAATGCGGCTTGTAACTTCTAAACTATAACAACACTAGCAACAAGCTAAATAAATAAATAAAATTAATCAATACAAATAAAATAAATGGTAATAAAAATACATTTAACTTAAGAAATAAGACATTATTTTTTAATCAAATATTCCCTTAATTTGACTGCTGTTTAAAAACTCCTCACCTCGTAAGTACCTAATAATAACATACTGTACATACACATTGTAACTGAGATGTTTAAACCGCAACACCACAAATAAAACAGATATGTGATGTTGTTTGTGTGTTTTTCCAGTGAAGGGGTTAATTAGTGCGCACTGAATGCGCTGTGTTATTGTAGAAGGCAGTAATGTAAAGGCAGCACCGTGGTACTCAGCGCACACAGGTACACTGCAGAATCACACAGCTGCGTGTTCACGATTGTTAAACTAGTCATCTTCTGCGATGTGTCCAACTGACTGGAACACCTGGCCTCAGTTTCATCTGATCGGAGTTCATCAGTGGAACCTTTCATGCGATGAAGCAGATATCGAGGGGTGCTGCCTGGAGTCTGCTTGTACCAGAACAGATACTCAGATTCAGCGCTATTGCGCAGGGAGTAATTGCAGAATATCCTCATGTCGCTGCTAACTTTCGAGGTAATCGTATCGTTAAGTCGATTAATTTAATCCCCACGACTGCAGTCTGTAAAAAAAAGAGTTATGCACAATGTGGTAACTGCAGCTGAATCCACGATTTTTTTTACAATTATATATATATGTACCAAAGGTTAAATAGAAGACTGCAGTGAGAAGACCTGCATACAACATGGTTATCGCTGTTCATTCAGTTTGAATGAGTTCTCTGTCTCTGTTCTGTTGGTTTCTGCTCAGTACTGAATGCCAGTCTGCAGCCGCACCACCGAGCTGATCAGTGGGTGTTTCTTCTGTGTGTCGGGATGTTTCTCTGATGTCCAGTCAGAACCCATGAACCCGCGCTGCGCTCTGTCTTCTTCATTACACAGTGAAGCACCAGAACGGGGTTCTTTCGTGTCATGAGTTGTGTTCCAATACTGCTTAAGACAGACAAACAGATCCAAGCAGGGAATGCATTTGGATTGCACAGTAACAGTGGTTTCTGTCGAGCGCTGGGAATGCGCTAAAAATAAACTAAATTCGGGAACTAAGGGCCATATTTTCAAAGCGCTGACTCCGTCTTTAATTAACTCCTGTTCTTTTAAGTAAACATCTGATATCTATCTATCTATCTATATATATATATATATATATATATATATATATATATATATATATATACAAACAATTTACAAAACTGGTATCAAACTACTATGTTACATATTTCAAGTCATCTTAAAGACTCTCACTGTGTTCATTAACATGATTGAATTCAATAATGGAGTAAACACCTTGAAAAATATTGTAACGTCTCGCTCTTAGCACAAAACTAATCCCAACGGCGGGATTACCTCCCCTGTATCAAATATACCCAAATTATTAACAAGGGGAAGGGCGAAGGACAGTGCATCAAGGACGCGAGATCCCCAATAAATACACTATAGAAACACGGGATAACGTTAAACATTTATTGGCTAAAATAATTGAAACTGTTCAACAAAACAAAATGGAAAAGAAGTTCCGATCAAAAAAAACAAAACATAAACAAGCCAGCAAAATATCCACTGCGAGAACAAAGTAACAAAATAAAACAAAAAAAACAGAACAGTCCCGCAACAAAAAATAAAAAAAAACAATCTCTCAAACTCCTGGGTACCCGCTTGCTTGAAGATCCTCTCAGAAGACGGTGACCAGTAATCCACAAAAACTATGAACATGCACTTGAAAAACCAACACCGTCAGCAACGTGGTGCATTACAAGCCGGCTCCAGGCTTTTAGCGATCGTGGGCAGCAGAGTGAACGACACCGCTAAACAGCCTGAAACTGGCACAAAGCACTTGCTGATAGAAAAACAAAACAACTTCCAACAAGAACGACAGTCGAAGGTAAACAGGATCGCTCTACCATGGCAAAACCTCCCCGGGAAAAAGAACGCCGCGGACTTTTCAAAACAAGGAATAGAGTCCCTAAACAGGAACTAAGGAGACGACAGGAACTCACAAGGCAAGTAAGCAGCACCCCCTATGGCGTAAAAAGGTACTATTTATACTTGTCTAAAACAATCTTTCCATTAACAGCGCTGCCGCTTCCAGCGAATAAGAACCTCGAAATGTATTTGGAACCTGGCCAGGCTTCCGTGCTGCCCAATTATTAGGCGAACACATGGTACGCTTTATTGTACCATGTAGAACCAAACATTCAATTTAAGTGGCAGTGCCACAATATGGTTAAATTATTTTATCTTTTGTACAGTGTATTCATTTTCAACATACATTGCCTGCCTGTACCTCAATACACAGGCTGCATTCACACCGATTGGCGGAGGACCTTGTTGTTACTGAGGGTGAAGAACACAATCTAACACCGCTTATCTGACATAATTTCTTCATGCTGTGAGCGGGGTGTCATTCTCATACTGTTTTCATACAGGTAGTGTTGGAAAAGCAGCTGCACCAGGAGATATGGCGTGTGTGATCTGACTGTGAATGAGCATTGAACAAATGATTGTCCTACACCGCCCCTGGTGGGATTCCCCTTGAACTGTCGTACAGACCTCAGGGTTAAACTGATCATTTCTACTTCGTGTGTGGAAATGGCAGTGAGTGGGCGGGGCAGGAGAGTAAGAGGAGCGCTGCGTTCTGGTACTGCATAGTTCAAATAGAATTATAAAGCTCTGCTATTTTTGGAGTTTTAAACGGTTCAAACATCACATTTTATAACTGTTGTCACCTGTTCCATCAAAACATTACACACAAAAGACAACATTCCTCCAGGAGAGCAACCACCAAGAAAAGGTGTTAAAACCAATCCTCGCCCAGGACAACTGGAAGCTGCTAGAGACTGGAAAATGCTGGCAGATGTTGGGCAACGGCTTATTTTTCCACCTGAGATTGCCACCACTAACCTTCCACCAGATATTGTCTTGTGGTCTGGATCAGCACGCCTTGTTCACCTGGTAGAGTTAACAGTGCCATGGGAGGATGCTGTAGATGAGGCGTATGAGAGGAAGAAACTGCGGTATGCTCAGCTAGCCACTGAAGGAACAGCGAGGATGGAGAGTTCGGGTTTACCCAGTGGAAGTGGGTTGTCGAGGATTTGTGGCACACTCTACAACCCGGTTTCTCAGAGACGCCGGATTCAGTGGCCAAGAGTTGCGTCGCACAGTGAAGACCTTATCTGAAGCAGCAGAGAGGAGCAGCAACTGGCTGTGGTTGAGACGGAAAGATTCTGGCTGGGGATCTCAAGCACAATAGAAAGAAAGAAACGCTGATGTACAGGTAAGTAAGCTGGGCTGAGTTGAGTGGGGGACGGAGGGGGTGATGCTGGGACGCCAGAATCACCGTCGAGCCCTCTTGAGGTGTCGTGGGCTAGTCGACGAAAACACTGAGGATGGAAGGTGCCCACTTGAAAACCCCAGAGATGTACCCTACTTAGCTCAATCCAGACGGTTGTCATGCTGATGCGCTGGGGAGGCCGCACTGTGGTTGATCCCGGAGCCAGCATCGCAGCCGCCAGTGTGCTGATGCGCCAGGGAGGCAAAATAAGCTGATCCCTGGAGCCAGCATTACACTTCAGCCATTAACACCAGACAGAAGGATATCTACATCATCATATGGAAGGAAACGTAAATGGATGGAGACACATATGGATCACATTAGTTTACTGTAAAGCTACGTCTTAGTTGGTGCTTATCTTGGCGAGAGCCGAGTTCAAATCAGCATGAAGTTTTAACATCTACTCTCGTAATGGAAATCATGAAGATCTGGATACGTCCAGTGACTGCTGTGAATAGTGCAGCTGGCAACAAGGAAAGACCTTGTGACAGCCTGGAGAGAGACAGCTGACAGGAGGAAAGAGACCCCATTGGGGCTGGTAAGGGTTAGCTACCCTTGTCGGCAGTATCCAGCTCTGTGTTTACAGGATGCTGGAGACACCCCGCCAAGGCTTCTAAGAAATTAAAGAGAAAAAATACCCCTAGAGTCTGCGAGCGGGGCGAAGATGACTCAACGTTGGACAACACGGTTAACGACGTAGGAATGGAAACGGATATGAGTATGGAGAGTACTTCACAAAAGACTAGTTCAAGATCTGCAGTTAGCAAAGACATGGAACTCAGGTTTGTGTCTGCGGCTGGAGCAAGGCGACAACGGTCAGGGTTTGAAGATTCATCAAGGGAGAATGAAATGCTTGAGGGAGAAGGGACAAGGGCCTCGCATTGATCAGTACTTCTTACGAAGTCAGTCAAGTCAGTCGAATGAAATCCAGCGACAGGAAGCAAACCACAGTTCGCAGGATATCAGCACCCCTGTCATAGATGTGAGGAGGACTTGCATGGACACAGTTAGTGATGAACCTAATGATCCTTGTGAACCCGGTCAGACAAACCAGCATAAGAGAGAAAAAGAACCTCAACGGGCACAAGCCTGGAGTTAAATGGCCAAGAGCTTGTGAGAAAACTGCATGGGACACAGTAAACACAGATCTCTGCGTTGCATTGGAAAGATTAAGTGGAACAGTTGAAAAGAAGCTGGATAAATTTGGGGACATCATCTACGCATATGGAAGTGAGAGGTTTGGAGTTGAAAAAGGAAGGAAAAAGTACAAACTATTCCTGGAAAGTCTAGACGGCAGCAGGAGATTGAACGCTTAGTTAGAGAAAGGAGACAGCTGAGGAACCAATGGAGAAGAGCAGAACAAAGTCAGAAGGAGGGACTCAATCTCTTACAAAGGGTCATAAAAGATAAGCTTGCAACATTGCGCAGAGCTGAGCGCCCTCACGGAAACGCTACAAAAAAAAGGAGCGTCGAGAGCTAACTTTTATAAAGACCCATTCAAATTTGTAAAGAAGTTATTCACCAGTGAGAAGAATGGCACACTAAAAGCATCTAAGGTTGAGCTGGAGAGATATTTGGAGGAAACACATAAAAAAAAAAAAAGGCAGGAGCCTATGTCAATTCCGTCAGACATCCCACCTATCAATCCACCAGAATACCAAATGGAGGACTGTGCACCTAAGTGGAAAGAAATAGAGCAAGCTGTGAAAAAAGCAAGGGCTTCATCATCTCCAGGGCCTAATGGAGTTCCGTACAGAGTGTACAAGAGTGCTTCAGGAGTTCTAATGAATTCTGTGGAAATTGATGAAAGTGGCATGGGAAAAACAGGTTGTACCAAGAGCATGGCGCCGAGCAGGTGGAGTCTTTATACCTAAAGAAAAAGATTCTACAAGCATCAGTCAGTTTCGTCCCCATTTCCTATTAAACGTAGAAGGCAAGATTTTCTTCAGCATTATTGCTCAGAGATTGTCAGCTTACCTATTAAAGAACTGCTTCATTGACACTTCGATACAAAAAGCGGGCATTCCAGGTTTCCCAGGTTGCTTAGAACACATCAATGTGATCTGGCAACAAATTCAATCAGCTAAAAAGGAGAGGAAGGAGCTCCATGTGACATTCCTGGATTTGGCTAATGCATATGGTTCAGTGCCACATGAACTACTTTGGGCAGCATTTGATTTTTTTCAGTGTACCGATGACAATAACAAATTTAGTGAAAGCCTACTTTGGAGATTTGCAATTCAGTTTTTCAACTTCAGAATTCAGCACTACATGGCAATGCCTAGAGGTTGGAATAATGGCAGGATGCACCATTTCTCCACTGGCTTTTACCATGGCAATGGAAGTAATCATTAGGGCATCAAAATGGGTAGTAGGAGGAGAGCGCTGGCTTCTGGAATGCGACTACCACCAATTCGAGCATACATGGATGACATGACAACCATGACTACAACAGTAGCCTGCACTAATCGATTATTGGGCAAATTAACCAATAACATTGAATGGGCACCTAATGCAATTCAAGCCCACTAAATCAAGGAGCATCTCTATAATTAAAGGCAAAGTAGTAGATAAAACATTCTTCATTAATGGTGAGGCAATACCAACAGTGTCTGAGAAGCCAGTGAAGAGTCTTGGGAGATGGTACGACGGGGATCTAAAGGACACAGTTCGTGGGAGAAGTTAGACAACAAGCAGTGGAAGGGTTGAAGAGCATAGACAGCTGCGCTCTACCAGGTAAACTAAAACTCTGGTGCTTTCAGTTTGGTCTACTGCCGAGGTTGCTGTGGCCACTGACTGTGTCTGAGGTTTCTTTGACAACAGTAGAGAAGCTGGAAGCTTTAATCAGTTCATACATCAGGAAATGGTTGGGAGTTCCACGCTGCCTCAGCAGAGTGGGACTTTATGGTAAAGGAATACTGCAGTTACCAGTCTCTGCTCTAACCGAGGAGTTTAAGTGCGCCAAGGTCAGACTGAAAATGACATTAGTAGAGTCACGATAAATGCGTGGGAGGCAGCACCTGTGTTGAAAACTGGAAGAAAGTGGGCGGCAAAGAAAGCTGTGGAAGATGCAAAGGCTGCCCTTCTTCGAATTGGTGATATCATGGGGCAAGTTCAGCATGGAAGAGGGGTCTTGGTTTCAGTTCAGCTCCTCCTACATGGCACAAGGCAGCCCCAGCTCAAAGGAGGAAGCTGGTAGTCAACGAGGTGCAAAAGCAGGAGGAGAGGATGAGGGTGTATAAAGGCCATTTCCCAGGCCAAGCAGGGAGAATGGATGAGATGGGAGAGTGTGGAACAACGCAAGATTGGCTGGCAAGACCTATGGTCAATGGAACAGAGCAGGATCAGTTTCATCAGGTCAACATATGATGTTCTCCCATCACCACAGAACCTAAACCTCTGGGTAGGAGAGGATCCCTCATGTCCTTTGTGTTCATCACCTGCAACATTAAGGCACATTTTGACAGGATGTAAGGTGGCTCTTAGCCAAGGACGGTTTACTTTGGCGCCATGACCAGGTGCTGCGATGTTTTGCCTTAGCATTGGAAGACAAGTGTAACATGACCAATAAGTTGTCACCTGTTCCATCAAAACATTACACACAAAAGACAACATTCCTCCGCCCAGGAGAGCAACCACCAAGAAAAGGTGTTAAAACCAATCCTCGCCCAGGACAACTGGAAGCTGCTAGAGACTGGAAAATGCTGGCAGATGTTGGGCAACGGCTTATTTTTCCACCTGAGATTGCCACCACTAACCTTCGACCAGATATTGTCTTGTGGTCTGGATCAGCACGCCTTGTTCACCTGGTAGAGTTAACAGTGCCATGGGAGGATGCTGTAGATGAGGCGTATGAGAGGAAGAAACTGCGGTATGCTCAGCTAGCCACTGAAGCGGAACAGCGAGGATGGAGGAGTTCGGGTTTACCCAGTGGAAGGGGGTTGTCGAGGATTTGTGGCACACTCTACAACCCGGTTTCTCAGAGACGCCGATTCAGTGGCCAAGAGTTGCGTCGCACAGTGAAGACCTTATCTGAAGCAGCAGAGAGGAGCAGCAACTGGCTGTGGTTGAGACGGAAAGATTCTGGCTGGGGATCTCAAGCACAATAGAAAGAAAGAAACGCTGATGTACAGGTAAGTAAGCTGGGCTGAGTTGAGTGGGGACGGAGGGGGGTGATGCTGGGACGCCAGAATCACCGCCGAGCCCTCTTTGAGGTGTCATGGGCTAGTCGACGAAACACTGAGGATGGAAGGTGCCCACTTGAAAACCCCAGAGATGTACCCTACTTAGCTCAATCCAGACGGTTGTCATGCTGATGCGCTGGGAGGCCGCACTGTGGTTGATCCCGGAGCCAGCATCGCAGCCGCTGTGTGCTGATGCCAGGGAGGCAAAATAAGCTGATCCCTGAGCCAGCATTACACTTCAGCCATTAACACCAGACAGAAGGATATCTACATCATCATATGGAAGGAAACGAAAAATGGATGGAGACACATATGGATCACATTAGTTTACTGTAAAGCTACGTCTTAGTTGGTGCTTATCTTGGCGAGAGCCGTTCAAATCAGCATGAAGTTTTAACATCTACTCTCGTGTAATGGAAATCATGAAGATCTGGATACGTCCAGTGACTGCTGTGAATAGTGCAGCTGGCAACAAGGAAAGACCTTGTGACAGCCTGGAGAGACAGCTGACAGGAGGAAAGAGACCCCATTGGGGCTGGTAAGGGTTAGCTACCCTTGTCGGCAGTATCCAGCTCTGTGTTTACAGGATGCTGGAGACACCCGCCCAAGGCTTCTAAGAAATTAAAGAGAAAAATACCCCTAGAGTCTGCGAGAGCGGGGGCGGAAGATGACTCAACGTTGGACAACACGGTTAACGACTTAGGAACGGAAACGGATATGAGTATGGAGAGTACTTCACAAAAAAGACTAGTTCAAGATCTGCAGTTAGCAAAGACATGGAACTCCAGGTTTGTGTCTGCGGCTGGAGCAAGGCGACAACGGTCAGGGGTTTGAAGATTCATCAAGGGAGAATGAAATGCTTGAGGGAGAAGGGACAAGGGCCTCGATTGATCAGTACTTCTTTTACGAAGTCAGTCAAGTCAGTCGAATGAAATCCAGCGACGGGAAGCAAACCACAGTTCGCAGGGATATCAGCACCCCTGTCATAGATGTGAGGAGGACTTGCATGGACACAGTTAGTGATGAACCTAATGATCCTTGTGAACCCGGTCAGACAAACCAGCATAAGAGAGAAAAGAACCCTCAACGGGCACAAGCCTGGAGTTAAATGGCCAAGAGCTTGTGAGAAAACTGCATGGGACACAGTAAACACAGATCTCTGTGTTGCATTGGAAAGATTAAGTGGAACAGTTGAAAAGAAGCTGGATAAATTTGGGGACATCATCTACGATATGGAAGTGAGAGGTTTGGAGTTGAAAAAAAGGAAGGAAAAAAGTACAAACTATTCCTGGAAAGTCTAGACGGCAGCAGGAGATTGAACGCTTAGTTAGAGAAAGGAGACAGCTGAGGAACCAATGGAGAAGAGCAGAACAAAGTCAGAAGGAGGGACTCAATCTCTTACAAAGGGTCATAAAAGATAAGCTTGCAACATTGCGCAGAGCTGAGCGCCACGGAAACGCTACAAAAAAGAAGGGGCGTGCGAGCTAACTTTTATAAAGACCCATTCAAATTTGTAAAGAAGTTATTCACCAGTGAGAAGAATGGCACACTAAAAGCATCTAAGGTTGAGCTGGAGAGATATTTGGAGAAAACACATACAGATTCAAAAAAGGCAGGAGCCTATGTCAATTCCGGTCAGACATCCCACCTATCAATCCACCAGAATACCAAATGGAGGACTGTGCACCTAAGTGGAAAGAAATAGAGCAAGCTGTGAAAAAAGCAAGGGCTTCATCATCTCCAGGGCCTAATGGAGTTCCGTACAGAGTGTACAAGAGTGCTTCAGGAGTTCTACAATTCTGTGGAAATTGATGAAAGTGGCATGGGAAAAACAGGTTGTACCAAGAGCATGGCGCCGAGCAGGTGGAGTCTTTATACCTAAAGAAAAAGATTCTACAAGCATCAGTCAGTTTCGTCCCCATTTCCTATTAAACGTGAAGGCAAGATTTTCTTCAGCATTATTGCTCAGAGATTGTCAGCTTACCTATTAAAGAACTGCTTCATTGACACTTCGACAAAAAAGCGGGCATTCCAGGTTTCCCAGGTTGCTTAGAACACATCAATGTGATCTGGCAACAAATTCAATCAGCTAAAAAAGGAGAGGAAGGAGCTCCATGTGACATTCCTGGATTTGGCTAATGCATATGGTTCAGTGCCACATGAACTACTTTGGGCAGCATTTGATTTTTTTCAGTGTACCGATGACAATAACAAATTTAGTGAAAGCCTACTTTGGAGATTTGCAATTCAGTTTTCAACTTCAGAATTCAACACTACATGGCAATGCCTAGAGGTTGGAATAATGGCAGGATGCACCATTTTCTCACTGGCTTTTACCATGGCAATGGAAGTAATCATTAGGGCATCAAAATGGGTAGTAGGAGGAGAGCGCTTGGCTTCTGGAATGCGACTACCACCAATTCGAGCATACATGGATGACATGACAACCATGACTACAACAGTAGCCTGCACTAATCGATTATTGGGCAAATTAACCAATAACATTGAATGGGCACGAATGCAATTCAAGCCCACTAAATCAAGGAGCATCTCTATAATTAAAGGCAAAGTAGTAGATAAAACATTCTTCATTAATGGTGAGGCAATACCAACAGTGTCTGAGAAGCCAGTGAAGAGTCTTGGGAGATGGTACGACGGGATCTAAAGGACACAGTTCGTGTGGGAGAAGTTAGACAACAAGCAGTGGAAGGGTTGAAGAGCATAGACAGCTGCGCTACCAGGTAAACTAAAACTCTGGTGCTTTCAGTTTGGTCTACTGCCGAGGTTGCTGTGGCCACTGACTGTGTAATGAGGTTTCTTTGACAACAGTAGAGAAGCTGGAAGCTTTAATCAGTTCATACATCAGGAAATGGTTGGGAGTTCCACGCTGCCTCAGCAGAGTGGGACTTTATGGTAAAGGAATACTGCAGTTACCAGTCTCTGCTCTAACCGAGGAGTTTAAGTGTGCCAAGGTCAGACTGGAAATGACATTAGTAGAGTCACGCCAGATAAAAGCGTAAGGGAGGCAGCACCTGTGTTGAAAACTGGAAGAAAAGTGGGCGGCAAAGAAAGCTGTGAAGATGCAAAGGCTGCCCTTCAATTGGTGATATCATGGGGCAAGTTCAGCATGGAAGAGGGGGTCTTGGTTTCCAGTTCAGCTCCTCCTACATGGCACAAAGGCAGCCCCAGCTCAAAGGGAGGAAGCTGGTAGTCAACGAGGTGCAAAAGCAGGAGGAGAGGATGAGGTGGGGATGAAGGCCATTTCCCAGGCCAAGCAGGGAGAATGGATGAGATGGGAGAGTGTGGAACAACGCAAGATTGGCTGGCAAGACCTATGGTCAATGGAACAGAGCAGGATCAGTTTCCTCATCAGGTCAACATATGATGTTCTCCCATCACCACAGAACCTAAACCTCTGGGTAGGAGAGGATCCCTCATGTCCTTTGTGTTCATCACCTGCAACATTAAGGCACATTTTGACAGGATGTAAGGTGGCTCTTAGCCAAGGACCGGTTTACTTGGCGCCATGACCAGGTGCTGCATGTTTGGCCTTAGCATTGGAAGACAAGTTTAACATGACCAATAAGTTGTCACCTGTTCCATCAAAACATTACACACAAAAGACAACATTCCTCCGCCCAGGAGAGCAACCACCAAGAAAAGGTGTTAAAACCAATCCTCGCCCAGGACAACTGGAAGCTGCTAGAGACTGGAAAATGCTGGCAGATGTTGGGCAACGGCTTATTTTTCCACCTGAGATTGCCACCACTAACCTTCGACCAGATATTGTCTTGTGGTCTGATCAGCACGCCTTGTTCACCTGGTAGAGTTAACAGTGCCATGGGAGGATGCTGTAGATGAGGCGATGAGAGGAAGAAACTGCGGTATGCTCAGCTAGCCACTGAAGCGGAACAGCGAGGATGGAGAGTTTGGGTTTACCCAGTGGAAGTGGGTTGTCGAGGATTTGTGGCACACTCTACAACCCGGTTTCTCAGAGACGCCGATTCAGTGGCCAAGAGTTGCGTCGCACAGTGAAGACCTTATCTGAAGCAGCAGAGAGGAGCAGCAACTGGCTGTGGTTGAGACGGAAAGATTCTGGCTGGGGATCTCAAGCACAATAGAAAGAAAGAAACGCTGATGTACAGGTAAGTAAGCTGGGCTGAGTTGAGTGGGGACGGAGGGGGTGATGCTGGGACGCCAGAATCACCGCCGAGCCCTCTTGGTGTGTCGTGGGCTAGTCGCAAAACACTGAGGATGGAAGGTGCCCACTTGAAAACCCCAGAGATGTACCCTACTTAGCTCAATCCAGACGGTTGTCATGCTGATGCGCTGGGGAGGCCGCACTGTGGTTGATCCCCGAGCCAGCATCGCAGCCAGGTGTGCTGATGCACCAGGGAGGCAAAATAAGCTGATCCTGGAGCCAGCATTACACTTCAGCCATTAACACCAGACAGAAGGATATCTACATCATCATATGGAAGGAAACGTAAATGGATGGAGACACATATGGATCACATTAGTTTACTGTAAAGCTACGCCTTAGTTGGTGCTTATCTTGGCGAGAGCCGAGTTCAAATCAGCATGAAGTTTTAACATCTACTCTCGTGTAATGGAAATCATGAAGATCTGATACGTCCAGTGACTGCTGTGAATAGTGCAGCTGGCAACAAGGGAAAGACCTTGTGACAGCCTGGAGAGACAGCTGACAGGAGAGGAAAGAGACCCCATTGGGGCTGGTAAGGTTAGCTACCCTTGTCGGCAGTATCCAGCTCTGTGTTTACAGGATGCTGGAGACACCCGCCCAAGGCTTCTAAGAAATTAAAAGAGAAAATACCCCTAGAGTCTCCTGCGAGATGGGGCGGAAGATGACTCAACGTTGGACAACACGTTAACGACTTAGGAACGGAAACGGATATGAGTATGGAGAGTACTTCACAAAAGACTAGTTCAAGATCTGCAGTTAGCAAAGACATGGAACTCCAGGTTTGTGTCTGCGGCTGGAGCAAGGCGACAACGGTCAGGGTTTGAAGATTCATCAAGGAGAATGAAATGCTTGAGGGAGAAGGGACAAGGGCCTCGCGATTGATCAGTACTTCTTACGAAGTCAGTCAAGTCAGTCGAATGAAATCCAGCGACAGGAAGCAAACCACAGTTCGCAGGATATCAGCACCCCTGTCATAGATGTGAGGAGGACTTGCATGGACACAGTTAGTGATGAACCTAATGATCCTTGTGAACCCGGTCAGACAAACCAGCATAAGAGAGAAAAGAACCTCAACGGGCACAAGCCTGAGTTAAATGGCCAAGAGCTTGTGAGAAAACTGCATGGGACACAGTAAACACAGATCTCTGCGTTGCATTGGAAAGATTAAGGGAACAGTTGAAAAGAAGCTGGATAAATTTGGGGACATCATCTACGATATGGAAGTGAGAGGTTTGGAGTTGAAAAAAGGAAGGAAAAAGTACAAACTATTCCTGGAAAGTCTAGAGGGCAGCAGGAGATTGAACGCTTAGTTAGAGAAAGGAGACAGCTGAGGAACCAATGGAGAAGAGCAGAACAAAGTCAGAAGGAGGGACTCAATCTCTTACAAAGGGTCATAAAGATAAGCTTGCAACATTATGCAGAGCTGAGCGCCTACGGAAACGCTACAAAAAGAAGGAGCGTAGAGCTAACTTTTATAAAGACCCATTCAAATTTGTAAAGTTATTCACCAGTGAGAAGAATGGCACACTAAAAGCATCTAAGGTTGAGCTGGAGAGATATTTGGAGGAAACACATACAGATTCAAAAAAAGGCAGGAGCCTATGTCAATTCCGGCAGACATCCCACCTATCAATCCACCAGAATACCAAATGGAGGACTGTGCACCTAAGTGGAAAGAAATAGAGCAAGCTGTGAAAAAAAGCAAGGGCTTCATCATCTCCAGGGCCTAATGGAGTTCCGTACAGAGTGTACAAGAGTGCTTCAGAGTTCTACAATTCTGTGGAAATTGATGAAAGTGGCATGGGAAAAACAGGTTGTACCAAGAGCATGGCGCGAAAGCAGGTGGAGTCTTTATACCTAAAGAAAAAAGATTCTACAAGCATCAGTCAGTTTCGGCCCCATTTCCCTATTAAACGTAGAAGGCAAGATTTTCTTCAGCATTATTGCTCAGAGATTGTCAGCTTACCTATTAAAGAACTGCTTCATTGACACTTCGATACAAAAGCGGGCATTCCGAGGTTTCCCCAGGTTGCTTAGAACACATCAATGTGATCTGGCAACAAATTCAATCAGCTAAAAAGGAGAGGAAGGAGCCCATGTGACATTCCTGGATTTGGCTTAATGCATATGGTTCAGTGCCACATGAACTACTTTGGGCAGCATTTGATTTTTTCAGTGTACCGATGACAATAACAAATTTAGTGAAAGCCTACTTTGAGGATTTGCAATTCAGTTTTTCAACTTCAGAATTCAGCACTACATGGCAATGCCTAGAGGTTGAATAATGGCAGGATGCACCATTTCTCCACTGGCTTTTACCATGGCAATGGAAGTAATCATTAGGGCATCAAAATGGGTAGTAGGAGGAGAGCGCTTGGCTTCTGGAATGCTTATACCACCAATTCGAGCATACATGGATGACATGACAACCATGACTACAACAGTAGCCTGCACTAATCGATTATTGGGCAAATTAACCAATAACATTGAATGGGCACGAATGCAATTCAAGCCCACTAAAATCAAGGAGCATCTCTATAATTAAAGGCAAAGTAGTAGATAAACATTCTTCATTAATGGTGAGGCAATACCAACAGTGTCCGAGAAGCCAGTGAAGAGTCTTGGGAGATGGTACGACGGGGATCTAAGGACACAGTTCGTGTGGGGAGAAGTTAGACAACAAGCAGTGGAAGGGTTGAAGAGCATAGACAGCTGCGGCTCTACCAGGTAAACTAAAAACTCTGGTGCTTTCAGTTTGGTCTACTGCCGAGGTTGCTGTGGCCACTGACTGTGTAATGAGGTTTCTTTGACAACAGTAGAGAAGCTGGAAGCTTTAATCAGTTCATACATCAGGAAATGGTTGGGAGTTCCACGCTGCCTCAGCAGAGTGGGGACTTTATGAATAAAAGAATACTGCAGTTACCAGTCTCTGCTCTAACCGAGGAGTTTAAGTGTGCCAAGGTCAGGACTGGAAATGACATTAGTAGATCGCGATAAATGCGTGAGGAGGCAGCACCTGTGTTGAAAACTGGAAGAAAGTGGGCGCAAAAAAGCTGTGGAAGATGCAAAGGCTGCCCTTCAATTGGTGATTATCATGGCAAGTTCAGCATGGAAGGGGGTCTTGGTTTCAGTTCAGCTCCTCCTACATGGCACAAGGCAGCCCCAGCTCAAAGGAGGAAGCTGGTAGTCAACGAGGTGCAAAAGCAGGAGGAGAGGATGAGGTGTATAAAGGCCATTTCCCAGGCCAAGCAGGGAGAATGGATGAGATGGGAGAGTGTGGAACAACGCAAGATTGGCTGGCAAGACCTATGGTCAATGGAACAGAGCAGGATCAGTTTCCTCATCAGGTCAACATATGATGTTCTCCCATCACCACAGAACCTAAACCTCTGGGTAGGAGAGGATCCTCATGTCCTTTGTGTTCATCACCTGCAACATTAAGGCACATTTTGACAGGATGTAAGGTGGCTCTTAGCCAAGGACGGTTTACTTGGCGCCATGACCAGGTGCTGCGATGTTTGGCCTAGTATTGGAAGACGTAACATGACCAATAAGTTGTCACCTGTTCCATCAAAACATTACACACAAAAGACAACATTCCTCCGCCCAGGAGAGCAAACCACCAAGAAAAAGGTGTTAAAACCAATCCTCGCCCAGGACAACTGGAAGCTGCTAGAGACTGGAAAATGCTGGCAGATGTTGGGCAACGGCTTATTTTTTCCACCTGAGATTGCCACCACTAACCTTCGACCAGATATTGTCTTGTGGTCTGGATCAGCACGCCTTGTTCACCTGGTAGAGTTAACAGTGCCATGGGAGGATGCTGTAGATGAGGCGTATGAGAGGAAGAAACTGCGGTATGCTCAGCTAGCCACTGAAGCGGAACAGCGAGGATGGAGAGTTTGGGTTTACCCAGTGGAAGTGGGTTGTCGAGGATTTGGCACACTCTACAACCCGGTTTCTCAGAGACGTCCGGATTCAGTGGCCAAGAGTTGCGTCGCATAGTGAAGACCTTATCTGAAGCAGCAGAGAGGAGGAGCAGCAACTGGCTGTGGTTGAGACGGAAAGATTCTGGCTGGGGATCTCAAGCACAATAGAAAAGAAAGAAACGCTGATGTACAGGTAAGTAAGCTGGGCTGAGTTGAGTGGGGGATCGAGGGGGGTGATGCTGGGACGCCAGAATCACCCGTCGAGCCCCTCTTGAGGTGTCGTGGGCTAGTCGACGAAACACTGAGGATGGAAGGTGCCCACTTGAAAACCCCAGAGATGTACCCTACTTAGCTCAATCCAGACGGTTCTCATGCTGATGCGCTGGGGAGGCCGCACTGTGGTTGATCCCGGACCAGCATCGCAGCCGTTGTGTGTGCTGATGCGCCAGGGAGGCAAAATAAGCTGATCCTGGAGCCAGCATTACACTTCAGCCATTAACACCAGACAGAAGGATATCTACATCATCATATGGAAGGAAACGTAAATGGATGGAGACACATATAGATCACATTAGTTTACTGTAAAGCTACGTTTGGTGCTTATCTTGGCGAGCCGAGTTCAAATCAGCATGAAGTTTTAACATCTACTCGTGTAATGGAAATCATGAAGATCTGGATACGTCCAGTGACTGCTGTGAATAGTGCAGCTGGCAACAAGGAAAGACCTTGTGACAGCCTGGAGAGACAGCTGACAGGGAGGAAAGAGACCCCCATTGGGGCTGGTGGGTTAGCTACCCTTTGTCGGCAGTATCCAGCTCTGTGTGTTTACAGGATGCTGGAGACACCGCCAAGAGCTTCTAAGAAATAAAGAGAAAAAATACCCTAGAGTCTGCGAGGCGGGGCGGAAGATGACTCAACATTGGACAACACGGTTAACGACTTAGGAACGGAAACGGATATGAGTATGGAGAGTACTTCACAAAAGACTAGTTCAAGATCTGCAGTTAGCAAAGACATGGAACTCCAGGTTTGTGTCTGCGGCTGGAGCAAGGCGACAACGGTCAGGGGTTTGAAGATTCATCAAGGGAGAATGAAATGCTTGAGGGAGAAGGGACAAGGGCCTCGCATTGATCAGTATACTTCAGTCAGTCAAGTCAGTCGAATGAAATCCAGCGACAGGAAGCAAAACCACAGTTCGCAGGGATATCAGCACCCCTGTCATAGATGAGGAGGACTTGCATGGACACAGTTAGTGATGAACCTAATGATCCTTGTGAACCCAGTCAGACAAACCAGCATAAGAGAGAAAAGAACCTCAACAGGCACAAGCCTGGAGTTAAATGGCCAAGAGCTTGTGAGAAAACTGCATGGGACACAGTAAACACAGATCTCTATGTTGCATTGGAAAGATTAAGTGGAACAGTTGAAAGAAGCTGGATAAATTTGGGGACATCATCTCGCATATGGAAGTGAGAGGTTTGGAGTTGAAAAAAAGGAAGGAAAAAGTACAAACTATTCCTGGAAAGTCTAGACGCGGCAGCAGGAGATTGAACGCTTAGTTAGAGAAAGGAGACAGCTGAGGAACCAATGGAGAAGAGCAGAACAAAGTCAGAAGGAGGGACTCAATCTCTTACAAAGGGTCATAAAGATAAGTTGCAACATTGCGTGAGAGCTGAGCGCCTACGGAAACGCTACAAAAGAAGGATGCGTGAGAGCTAACTTTTATAAAGACCCATTCAAATTTGTAAAGAAGTTATTCACCAGTGAGAAGAATGGCACACTAAAAGCATCTAAGGTTGAGCTGGAGAGATATTTGGAGGAAACACATACAGATTCAAAAAGGCAGGAGCCTATGTCAATTCCGTCAGACATCCCACCTATCAATCCACCAGAATACCAAATGGAGGACTGTGCACCTAAGTGGAAAGAAATAGAGCAAGCTGTGAAAAAAAGCAAGGGCTTCATCATCTCCAGGGCCTAATGGAGTTCCGTGCAGAGTGTACAAGAGTGCTTCAGAGTTCTACGAATTCTGTGGAAATTGATGAAAATGGCATGGGAAAAACAGGTTGTACCAAGAGCATGGCGCCGAGCAGGTGGAGTCTTTATACCTAAGAAAAAGATTCTACAAGCATCAGTCAGTTTCGTCCCCATTTCCCTATTAAAACGAGAAGGCAAGATTTTCTTCAGCATTATTGCTCAGAGATTGTCAGCTTACCTATTAAAGAACCGCTTCATTGACACTTGACAAAAAAGCGGGCATTCCAGGTTTCCCAGGTTGCTTAGAACACATCAATGTGATCTGGCAACAAATTCAATCAGCTAAAAAAGGAGAGGAAGGAGCCATGTGACATTCCTGGATTTGGCTAATGCATATGGTTCAGTGCCACATGAACTACTTTGGGCATTTGATTTTTTCAGTGTACCGATGACAATAACAAATTTAGTGAAAGCCTACTTTGGAGATTTGCAATTCAGTTTTTCAACTTCAGAATTCAGCACTACATGGCAATGCCTAGAGGTTGGAATAATGGCAGGATGCACCATTTCTCCACTGGCTTTTACCATGGCAATGGAAGTAATCATTAGGCATCAAAATGGGTAGTAGGAGGAGAGCGTGGCTTCTGGAATGCGACTACCACCAATTGAGCATACATGGATGACATGACAACCATGACTACAACAGTAGCCTGCACTAATCGATTATTGGGCAAATTAACCAATAATATTGAATGGGCACGGATGCAATTCAAGCCCACTAAATCAAGGAGCATCTCTATAATTAAAGGCAAAAGTAGTAGATAAAACATTCTTCATTAATGGTGAGGCAATACCAACAGTGTCTGAGAAGCCAGTGAAGAGTCTTGGGAGATGGTAATGACGGGGATCTAAAGGACACAGTTAGTGGGGAGAAGTTAGACAACAAGCAGTGGAAGGTTGAAGAGCATAGACAGCTGCGCTCTACCAGGTAAACTAAAACTCTGGTGCTTTCAGTTTGGTCTACTGCCGAGGCTGTTGTGGCCACTGACTGTGTCTGAGGTTTCTTTGACAACAATAGAGAAGCTGGAAGCTTTAATCAGTTCATACATCAGGAAATGGTTGGGAGTTCCACGCTGCCTCAGCAGAGTGGGACTTTATGGTAAAGGAATACTGCAGTTACCAGTCTCTGCTCTAACCGAGGAGTTTAAGTAGCCAGGTCAGACTGGAAATGACATTAGTAGAGTCACGATAAATGCATAAGGAGGCAGCACCTGTGTTGAAAACTGGAAGAAAGTGGGCGGCAAAGAAAGCTGTGGAAGATGCAAAGGCTGCCCTTCAATTGGTGATATCATGGGGCAAGTTCAGCATGGAAGAGGGGTCTTGGTTTCAGTTCAGCTCCCTCCTACATGGCACAAGGCAGCCCCAGCTCAAAGGAGGAAGCTGGTAGTCAACGAGGTGCAAAAGCAGGAGGAGAGGATGAGGTGTATAAGGCCATTTCCCAGGCCAAGCAGGAGAAATGGATGAGATGGGAGAGTGTGGAACAACGCAAGATTGGCTGGCAAGACCTATGGTCAATGGAACAGAGCAGGATCAGTTTCCTCATCAGGTCAACATATGATGTTCTCCCATCACCACAGAACCTAAACCTCTGGGTAGAGAGGATCCCCATGTCCTTTGTGTTCATCACCTGCAACATTAAGGCACATTTTGACAGGATGTAAGGTGGCTCTTAGCCAAGGACGGTTTACTTGGCGCCATGACCAGGTGCTGCGATGTTTGGCCTTAGCATTGGAAGACAAGCGTAACATGACCAATAAGTTGTCACCTGTTCCATCAAAACATTACACACAAAAGACAACATTCCTCCGCCCAGGAGAGCAACCACCAAGAAAAAGGTGTTAAAACCAATCCTCGCCCAGGACAACTGGAAGCTGCTAGAGACTGGAAAATGCTGGCAGATGTTGGGCAACGGCATATTTTCCACCTGAGATTGCCACCACTAACCTTCGACCAGATATTGTCTTGTGGTCTGGATCAGCACGCCTTGTTCACCTGGTAGAGTTAACAGTGCCATGGGAGGATGCTGTAGATGAGGCGTATGAGAGGAAGAAACTGCGGTATGCTCAGCTAGCCACTGAAGCGGAACAGCGAGGATGGAGAGTTTGGGTTTACCCAGTGGAAGTGGGTTGTCGAGGATTTGTGGCACACTCTACAACCGGTTTCTCAGAGACGCCGGATTCAGTGGCCAAGAGTTGCGGCCGCACAGTGAAGACCTTATCTGAAGCAGCAGAGAGGAGCAGCAACTGGCTGTGGTTGAGACGGAAAGATTCTGGCTGGGTATCTCAAGCACAATAGAAAGAAAGAAACGCTGATGTACAGGTAAGCTGGGCTGAGTTGAGTGGGGGACGGAGGGGTGATGCTGGGACGCCAGAATCACCGTGGAGCCCTCTTGAGGTGTCATGGGCTGGTCGACGAAACACTGAGGATGGAAGGTGCCCACTTGAAAACCCCAGAGATGTACCCTACTTAGCTCAATCCAGACGGGTTGTCATGCTGATGCGCTGGGAGGCCGCACTGTGGTTGATCCCGGAGCCAGCATCGCAGTCGCCAGGTGTGCTGATGCGCCCAGGGAGGCAAAATAAGCTGATCCCTGGAGCCAGCATTACACTCTTCAGCCATTAACACCAGACAGAAGGATATCTACATCATCATATGAAAGGAAACGTAAATGGATGGGAGACATATGGATCACATAGTTTTACTGTAAAGCTACCGCCTTAGTTGGTGTTTATCTTGGCGAGAGTCGGTTCAAATCAGCATAAGTTTTAACATCTACTCTCGTGTAATGGAAATCATGTGTTTGTTTTAGTAGCAGCAATGATATCCGCCAGACAGGCTTTTCCAGTGTTAAATGAAACCTTTAACTCATGTAACATGTGTTTTTTTTTTTTCCAGCAGTTATAATGGACGAATTGAAATGAATGTCAATGTATGTTGTTTGATTTACATATTCAGAATGATGTTTAACTCAGTGCTTTATTCATTTAACACAATAACCGCTTTTTTTTAATATGTTGTAAATACACACCAAGGGTTCTGTTCATAGACTATAGCAGTGGTTTCAGCCTGTTTTATGTGTACCAGTACTGGACGTGACAGGCTTTCAACTGGTATGCACCGACACTTTTTATGATGATGTGATTCCTCAAAACAATACTCCTCAGTCGCACCATCGTAATGTATCAAATCTGGTTTGTACCATTGAGTCACAGAGAAATGAGAAATGATGATGCAGGGCTCAGACTCACATGGTTGTAAATGCGACAATTACATTACTCATGCAATCAATAGCCTACAGATGTTATTTAAAAAAAAAAAAAATCACCAACACTCTAGCTATATTATTTATTTGTAAGAAAGTCTTACCTTTTAGGTTTCCATGTGCTTCGGCTCACAACAGGATGTCAGAGAGTTTGGATGTCAAAACCTTGTATAGGAGAGCCACAGTGTCATCTGTTGGGTTGGAGGATTAACTGATGTATTTTTTTTTTTTATATGCAGTGTCTTATGGTGACTTTAATGAAACACCGCCTCTACAAGGTGGTTTTGTTATTGTATCTCCACAGATACACTGTACCATAGAGGGTTAAAATGCTGCCAGCATACTCTTTGACCTGAATGATGGCAGCACAGAACCTTAAATTACCCATATTACATTCTGTGACTTTTATATCAACCGCGAAAAGAAATATTACAGATATAAAGCTAGTAATAACAATGGTGTCTATGCTGCAACATGATAACCACTACAACGACCTGAAACTTGTGGTATACATATCTTGTTCTTCACCTTGTTGCTTAAAATAGTTTTTTTGTTCATGTGCAGCAGTGTGGAGTAGTGGTTAGGGCTCTGGACTCTTGACCGAGGGTTGTGGGGTTCAATCCCAGGTGGGGGACACTGCTGCTGCCCTTGAGCAAGGTAATTTTACCTAGATTGCTCCAGTAATAAAACCAACTGCATAATTGCGTAATTATATGTAAAAAAATAATATGATATCTTGTAACAATTGTAAGTCACCCTGGATAAGGGCGTCTGCTAAGAAAAAATAATAATGTTATTATCTACAGAATTAGTAATACTGCAATGGAAAAAACAGACAATGGTAGTTTACCATGGGTCTGGGAAAGGTTCAATTAAAACTTTAAACATCACTGCTGCTTGTCGCGAGTTTAAAGCATTCACATTTCAATGCAATGCTGAAGTGCAAAGAGCAGCAGGTGGTTGCTACGTAGGCTTAGGTGAGTTCCTGTGACTGTGGGCCTCAAGCACAGTAATACACTGCAGAGTCAGTGAGCTCACACTGCTGTATTCTCAAGGCACTATTCGGGTGCTGGGGTTCAGCTCAGCTGAGAAACAGGCTGGAAACTCGCTTGAGGGATCACTCAGGATACTATAAAACAATCCCTCCAGTACAACAGAAAAAAGAAAAAAATCATCTGTGTTGACATTAAGATTGAAGTGTTTGCTCTTTGTTTACTGGTACAGTAATTCTTATTTGTGTGTATCCATTGTGATGTGGTAAGCCATGATATATGGTTTCTTGCTCTTGTTATTCTTAGAACAAAAGATCACAAGTCAGGAATGATTGAGGTGGAGCGTTTGCAGAGTGTTTAGCTCAGGGGTGTTCAGTGGAGTCTTCACATCCTAAAGCCTTCCCAACACTTTGATACGTTAGTGAAGTCCTGTTTCAAACACATGTTTATTATATTATATTGTTCATTGTGGTTCACCATAACCTACGCTCTTATTCCAATTCTATGAACAAGGAACACATTTCAAAAGAGTGCAAAGAAAGTGATTCAAAATGCAAACAGTTTGCCTGCACTGAAACCACTTCCTTTATAATGGACTCATGCCAATGATAGTGTGTAAAGCAGTTCAACATGACTTTCTTTCATCTTTTACCATGTAATGGGTCTGAGCCAGTTAATGCTGAGAGAGTTTTTGTACAGCGTCCCAATGAGATTTCACACTGTGCTATGTTCAGAGCACAGTGATAGATGCTGTGTCGCTCAGAGCAAGTTTGGAAATGGTGATTGTAGTGAAGAGCTGTCTGTCAAAGAATGAACCGGCTTTTAGCAAAGTCTGCAGTGTGAGAATATCTACTCAGTGAGCGGCCTCCTTTATACAGTATGTATTCCAGGCTCAGTTTGAGTTCTGCCGATACCAGTAGAGATAAACGGATTCGCTACTTGCAGTATAAGAGCAGCTGAGCGTTACTGACTCTCCTTCTGTTCTGGACTCTGCTGTCTGTTTGAGGACTGATGGAATCCCCGCTTGTCATGACTGAACATTGAGGGAAGGAAAAGAACATTTAATAGACAGTGTGGCAATGTGCCCGCCCCTGTGTGCATATTATGTGTTGTATGTTGCGTGCGTGTTAATGTTGGTGTATAGTCATTGGTACACGGGATATAAACGGGTCTATGTTTCACGTGTGATTTAAAAAATGTAGATTTATATTTGAGGCACGAGGAGGGCACAAATCACTTCATGTGCTGGTTAAATGTAATATGTGAGCACGGGGTTGCACAGAATTAATTCACACGTGCTGCTATTCAAGTGAATAATTAATTAATAGTGAATCCCAGCACAACAGTATATAGATGCACATTTCATTCAGTCGGGTTGGGTGTTCAGTGAGTGGAGAACGGGATTGGAGACGGAGGTAATAATAATAATAATATGTAATAATAATAATAATAATAATAATAGTTAAAATCTGCTCAAATTGCGTGTTGTTTCCGTATAGTTCGTTTTGTTTGTCTTTTATTTTTTGGCGCAAGTGCCGTGTCCTGTGTTTTTGTGTTTCAAACCTTTTATTTTCTGTTCTGTTGATTAAATGCTGGCAGATTCGCTCAGCTTCACCAAACCACACCTCTGTTTTTTATTTCCTGGCTCTGGTCTGACACCACCCACTCCGGCCGTCTTTGTGACACGTAATTGTCCTGCGTGGGATCTACAGCGCCTCAGGACTCAGGCCAGAGCAGGAACCACTTGTTGTTGTTCAAAAAAAAAAAAAAAAAAAAAAAGGGAAAATGGAAGGCTGGAGACGGCTGCCGGGACCTGAGGACCTCTCGGGGGCCTCGGGGACCAAGGTTGGGTGCATGGCCTGTGGAGTCTACGGACACACGGTGGCGATCTGCCCCTTCCAAGGTGAGGAGGAGGAGAACCGCCCAGGAGAGGGAAGGTGGGGAGGGAGGATTATAAGAAGAAGGGGGGAAAGGAAAGCTGCAGCAGCAACAGCAACCACAACACCAGCCGGGAACAGCAAGCCTCGGTGTTACTGCTGCGCTGAGCCTGGGCATTCCAGCAC
This sequence comes from Huso huso, assembly GCA_036884735.1. Lineage (NCBI taxonomy): Eukaryota > Metazoa > Chordata > Actinopteri > Acipenseriformes > Acipenseridae > Huso > Huso huso. The sequence continues at coordinate 12,863,613 of CM072683.1, read as the reverse complement.
CAACTGCCCTGGTACCCCCTCGGACAGCTACCCCAACTATGCCCCATCTGCAGAGGTGAGCACTTCGTGGCCCACTGCCTGTCCATCAGGAGGGAGAGTAGGGGTCGCCTCAGTCTCCACCACCAGCAGGGGGGGGTGGACTGCTGCTCCCACCCCCCCCCACAACTGCAACAGCCGCCAGAGGAGCCAAAGAACCCTGTTCCCCTGGTGCACCTGGTGCGAAAAGGTTGATCACCGCTGGAGGACTGCTCCGAGGTGCCACCGAGCTGGTGCCGAGGCGATGTGAGGAAGGGGGGACACGACTGGCTCGGGATGCCCCCATGCCAGCTCGCCAGTACCCAGCGGGAGGAGCCAGAGCGTCCACAGCCCGGAAGGGGAGCCTGGCGTCCACACAGCCCAGCGGGAGGAGCCTGAGCGTCCCACAGCCCAAAGCGGGAGGGAGCCTGGCGTCCACAGCCCAAGCGGGAGGAGCCTGGCGCCCCACAGCCCAAGCCGGAGAGCCTGAGCGTCCCACAGGCCCGAGCGGGAGGAGCCTGAGGCCCACAGCCCGGCGGGAGGAGCCCGGCGTCAACTGAAATGGGAGGAGCCCAACGCCCTACTCGAGTGGGGGGAGCCCGAACATCCGGCTGTTCAAGAGGGGAGTCGGAAAGGCCCACAGCCCAAAAGGGAGGAGAGTCGGTCGTCCCACAGCCCGCAAGGGAGGAGTCGGAAAGGCCCTCCACAGCCCAAAAGGGAGGAGTCAGTGGGTCCAGCCTCCCGAGAGGAAGTCGTGGGCTTCCACAGCCCCAGAACCCAAGCTGCCAGCAGAGGGGGAGAATGCCTGCTGGTTCCACCTCCACCAGCAGAGGAAGAATGCCTGCTGGTTCCACCTCCCACCAGCAGAGAAAGAATGCCTGCTGGTTCCACCTCCACCAGCAGAGGAAGAATGCCTGCTGGTTTCCCTTCAGAGGCAGAAGCCGCACCAGTTCCCTGCAAGAAAGGCGACAAAGCACCAGTCCCCCTGCAAGAGAGAGTGCAGAGCAGCACCAGTCCCCTGCAAAAAGGGGGAGACTACACACTGCTCCCACCTCCATCGGGCAGGAGACTACGCCCTCCCCACCTTCGTAGCCAGGAGACTACACCGCTGCTCCACCTTCACCGGCAGGAGGAGAGCAGCCAGAGCTGCCTCTACCTCCGCCACCTTCACCGCAGGAGCAGAGCAGCGAGCCCGCCTCTGCCTCCATCACCATCAGGGGAGAGAAGCAGGAGCTGCCTCTCCCTTCACCAGAAAAAACACAGGACACTGCACTTGCGCCAAAATAAAAAAGACAAACAAAACAGACTATACCCCACACAACACGGTGAGCAGATTTTTGTATTATTATTATTATTATTATTATTTATTATTACCTCCACTTCCAATCCGTTCTCACTCACTGAACACCCAACCTCCTGAATAAATGTGCATCTATATATACTTTGTGCTGATTCAATTACTAATTAATTATTCACTTGAATCCCAACACGTGAATTAATTGCTGTGCAACCCGTTTCACATATTACATTTTAACCAACGCATTAAGATTTTTGCCCTCCTCGTTCCTAAATATAAATCCACATTTTTAAATCACACGTGAAACACAGACCCGTTTATATCCCGTGTACCAATGACTATACACCAACATTAACACACCCATAACATACAACACATAATATGCACACAGGGCGGGGCACATTGCCTGACAGTCAGAAACAATAATAATAATAATAATAATGTGTTGAAAATTACCTGGCAGGATAATAAACATACATGATTAATGGATCCATTTAGCTCAGTGCTGATTTCTTTAAGAACAGAATAGAAAGGTTCTGTCTCTGTTGATTCTGGTGCTTTCTCTTCACAATGTGCTCTGAAATATTCTGCTTAGAGGTTTTGAACGTCAAAATGTCTGTAACCAATCAGCAAACAGAAACAGAATCATGTGATAAAATATGATGTATACATGTAACTCTGTGGTTCATAGTTGTGGTTACCATCTTATTTTATCAACACCTTCATTAGCAGATTACTGGATGCAAGTCAAAGAGGTTTCAGTTCTTCATTGACTAACCGTGCAGTCGCCCTACCCACTTTCCAAATGAACCTTCCCAGAACTCTGGAAATCCCTTTCACCACATTATAATGTGTGCACTGCGGTTACCCTTCTACACAGAAGAGCTGTCACTGAAATGCCATCAACATTGTAATCACTAGGGCTCTGTACACTCCAGGGTTTTTGTCACTGTGCTGGCTCTATTGCACAGTAGTAGATGGCTGAATCAGACAGTGAAGTCTGTGTCAGTGAGTCAGTTTTAGATGAGGTATCTACTGCTGATTTATATTTCCCAGAATCGCCTCCATGTGTTCCTGAGCCCCAGGCTTGCGTATGTATTTTAAACCTTGGTTGAGATGTTGTTTATACCAGTGCATTGCATCAAAGCTGCTTGTCTGAGAATGACAGTTTATCTGAACCATTCTCCTTCTGAAACTTCGCTGTGAATCAGGGCTTTGAGTCACCTGGTCTTCACTGTGTGCACCTGAATCAAAATAACACAAAAAATAAAAAATAACACAGATAAACAAATCATAAACACACAAACACACTAACAAGCAAAGTGATGATCATGGCTTCTGGAGTTCATACCTGATAAAATCAAGCACAGAATGACACATTTTCAATCTTGTCCACGTAGTAATCCAAAGGGTTAATTTGAAGAGAGAAACACAAGTGGGATGAATATGCCTTTGTCTTCATACCAATCTACCCTCTTGAGATCACGTGCATTCCATTCACAGTGGTGTTTGTCACAACTATTTCCTGTTGTTTAAAAATAGATGTGCTGTGGCATCATTCTGTTAACAAAGTAACCACCTCTTC
>CM072683.1:12639607-12860216 GCA_036884735.1 Huso huso | reverse complement strand
AGTTATTGCATTGCTGATTGTCACCACTAACCTTCACCAGATATTGTCTTGTGGTTCGATCAGCACGCCTTGTTCACCTGGCAGAGTTAACAGTGCCATGTGGGAGGATGCTGTAGATGAGGCGCATGAGAGGAAGAAACTGCGGCATGCTCAGCTAGCCACCGAAGTGAACATGAGGATGGAGAGTTTGGGTTTACCCAGGTGGGAAGTGGTTAATGGTGATTTGTGGCACACTCACAACCCGCTTCTCAGAGACGCCGGATTCAGTGGCCAAGAGTTAAGGCCGCATTGGTGAAGACCTTATCTGAAGCAGCAGAGAGGGAGCAGCAACTGGCTGTGGTTGAGGCGGAAAGATTCTGGCTGGGATCTCAAGCACAATAGAAAAAAAGAAACGCTGATGTACAGGTAAGTAAGCTGGGACTGAGTTGAGTGGGGACGGAGGGGTGATGCTGGGACGCCTAGAAAATCACCGTCGAGCCCCTCTTGAGGTGTCAAGGGCTAGTCGACGGGAAACACTGTGAGGATGGAAGGTGCCCACTGAAAAACCCCAGAGATGTACCCTACTTAGCTCAATCCAGACGGTTGTCATGCTGATGCGCTGGGAGGCTGCACTGTGGGTTGATCCTCGGAGCCACATGTCACCCAACCGTTGTGTGTGCTGGGATGCACCAGGGAGGCAAATAAGCTGATCCCTGGAGCCAACGCGTACACTTCAGCCATTAACACCAGACAGAAGGATATCTACATCATCATATGGAAAAGCGTATGGATGGAGACACACTGGATCATTAGTTTACCGTAAAGCTACGTCTTAGTTGGTGTTTTATCTTGGCGAGAGCCGAGTTAAATCAGCATGAAGTTTTAACATCTACTCTCTCGTGTAATGGAAATCATGAAGATCTGGATACGTCCGGTGACTGCTGTGAATAGTGCAGCTGGCAACAAGGGAAAGACCTTGTGACAGCCTGGAGACACTGACAGGAGGAAAGAGACCCCATGGGGCTGGTAGGGTTAGCTACCCTTGTCCGGCAATGGCCTCCAGCTCTGTGTTTACAGGATGCTGGAGACACCAGCCAAGGCTTCTAAGAAATTAAAGAGAAAATACCCCTAGAGTCTGCGGCGGGCGAAGATGACTCAACGTTGGACAACACGGTTAACGACTTAGGAAACGAGAAACGGATATGAGTATGGAGAGTACTTCACAAAAAGACTAGTTCAAGATCTGCAGTTAGCAAAGACATGGAACTCCAGGTTTGTGTCTGCGGCTGGGCGCAAAGGCGACAACGGTCCAGGGGTTTGAAGATTCATCAAGGAGAAAGTGAAATGCTTGAGGAGAAGGGACAAGGGCCTCGCATTGATCAGTACTTCTTACGAAGTCAGTCAAGTCAGTCGAATGAAATCCAGCGACAGGAAGCAAACCACAGTTCTGGGATATCAGCACCCCCTCATAGATGTGAGGAGGACTTGCATGGACACAGTTAGTGATGAACCTAATGATCCCTGTGAACCCGGTCAGACAAACCAGCATAAGAGAAAAAAGAACCTCAACGGGCACAAGCCTGAGTTAAATGGCCAAGAGTGTGAGAAAACTGCATGGGACACAGTAAACACAGATCTCTGCGTTGCATTGGAAAGATTAGTGGAACAGTTGAAAAAGCTGGATAAATTTGGGACATCATCTACGCATATGGAAGTGAGAGGTTTGGAGTTGAAAAAGGAAGGAAAAGTACAAACTATTCCTGGAAAGTCTAGGGGCAGCAGGAGATTGAACAGCTTGGATTGAAAGGAGACAGCTGAGGAACCAATGGAAAAGAGCAGAACAAAGTCAGAAGGAGGACTCAATCTCTTACAAAAGGGTCATAAAAGATAAGCTTGCAACATTGCGCAGAGCTGAGCGCCTACGAAACGCTACAAAAAAAGGGAGTCGTGCGAGAGCTAACTTTATAAAGACCCATTCAAATTTGTAAAGTTATTCACCAGTGAAAGAATGGCACACTAAAAGCATCTAAGGTTGAGCTGGAGAGATATTTGGAGGAAACACATACAGATTCAAAAAGGCGGAGCCTATGTCAATTCAAAATCAGACATCCCACCTATCAATCCACCAGAATACCAATGGAGGACTGTGCACCTAAGTGGAAAGAAATAGAGCAAGCTGTGAAAAAGCAAGGGCTTCATCATCTCCAGGGCCTAATGGAGTTCCGTACAGAGTGTACAAGAGTGCTTCAGGAGTTCTACGAATTCTGTGGAAATTGATGAAAGTGGCATGGGGAAAACAGGTTGTACCAAGAGCATGGCGCGAGCAGGTGGAGTCTTTTATACCTAAAGAAAAAGATTCTACAAGCATCCAGTCAGTTTAGTCCCATTTCCTATTAAACGTGAAGGCAAGATTTTCTTCAGCATTATTGCTCAGAGATTGTCAACTTACCTATTAAAGAACTGCTTCATTGACACTTCGATACAAAAGCGGGCATTCAGGGTTTCCCAGGTTGCTTAGAACACATCAATGTGATCTGGCAACAAATTCAATCAGCTAAAAGGAGAGGAAGAGAGCTCCATGACATTCCTGGATTTGGCTAATGCATATGGTTCAGTGCCACATGAACTACTTTGGGCAGCATTTGATTTTTCAGTGTACCGATGACAATAACAAATTTAGTGAAAACCTACTTTTTGAGATTTGCAATTCAGTTTTCAACTTCAGAATTCAGCACTACATGGCAATGCCTAGAGGTTGGAATAATGGCAGGATGCACCATTTCTCCACTAGCTTTACCATGGCAATGGAAGTAATCATTAGGCATCAAAATGGGTAGTAGGGAGGAGAGCGCTCTGGAATGCGACGACCACCAATTCAAACATACATGGATGACATGACAACCATGACTACAACAGTAGCCTGCACTAATCGATTATTGGGCAAATTAACCAATAACATTGAATGGGCACGAATGCATTCAAGCCCACTAAATCAAGGAGCATCTCTATAATTAAAGGCAAAGTAGTAGATAAAACATTCTTCATTAATGGTGAGGCAATACCAACAGTGTCTGAGAAGCCAGTGAAGAGTCTTGGGAGATGGTACGGCGGGATCTAAAGGACACAGTTCGTGTGGGAAGTTAGACAACAAGCAGTGGAAGGGTTGAAGAGCATGAACAGCTGCGCTCTACCAAATAAACTAAAAACTCTGGTGCTTTCAGTTTGGTCTACTGCCGAGGTTGCTGTGGCCACTGACTGGTAATGCGAGGTTTCTTTGACAACAGTAGAGAAGCTGGAAGCTTTAATCAGTTCATACATCAGGAAATGGTTGGGAGTTCCACGCTGCCTCAGCAGAGGGGGCTTTATGGTAAGGAATACTGCAGTTACCAGTCTCTGCTCTAACCGAGGAGTTTAAGTGTGCCAAGGTCAGACTGGAAATGACATTAGTAGAGTCCACTTGCTTGATAAATGCGTAGGAGGCAGCACCTGTGTGTTGAAAACTGGAAGAAAGTGGGCGGCAAAAAAGCTGTGGAAGATACAAAGGCTGCCTTCGATTGGTGATATCATGGGGCAAGTTCAGCATGGAAGAGGGGGTCTTGGTTTCAGTTCAGCTCCTCCTACATGGCACAAGGCAGCCCCAGCTCAAGGAGGAAGCTGGTAGTCAACGAGGTGCAAAAGCAGGAGGAGAGGATGAGGTGTATAAAGGCCATTTCCCAGGCAGAAGCAGGAGAAATGGATGAGATGGGAGGGGTGTGGAACAACGCAAGATTGGCTGGCAAGACCTATGGTCAATGGAACAGAGCAGGATCAGTTTCCTCATCAGGTCAACATATGATGTTCTCCCATCACCACAGAACCTAAACCTCTGGTGGAGAGGGATCCCTCATGTCCTTTGTGTTCATCACCTGCAACATTAAGGCACATTTTGACAGGATGTAAAGGTGGCTCTTAGCCAAGGACGGTTTACTTGGCGCCATGACCAGGTGCTGCGATGTTTGGCCTTAGCATTGGAAGACAGCGTAACATATGACCAATAAGTTGTCACCTGTTCCATCAAAACATTACACACAAAAGACAACATTCCTCCGCCCAGAGAGAGCAACCACCAAGAAAAGGTGTTAAAACCAATCCTCCCCAGGACAACTGGAAGCTGCTAGAGACTGGAAAATGCTGGCAGATGTTGGGCAACGACTATTTTTCCACCTGAGATTGCCACCACTAACCTTCGACCAGATATTGTCTTGTGGTCTGGATCAGCACGCCTTGTTCACCTGGTAGAGTTAACAGTGCCATGGGAGGATGCTGTAGATGAAGTATGAGAGGAAGAAACTGCGGTATGCTCAGCTAGCCACTGAGCGGAACAGCGAGGATGGAGAGTTTGGGTTTACCCAGTGGAAGTGGGTTGTCGAGGGATTTGTGGCACACTCTACAACCCGGTTTCTCAGAGACGCGTCGATTCAGTGGCCAAGAGTTGCGTCGCACAGTGAAGACCTTATCTGAAGCAGCAGAGAGGAGCAGCAACTGGCTGTGGTTGAGGCGGAAAGATTCTGGCTGGGGATCTCAAGCACAATAGAAAGAAACGCTTGATGTACAGGTAAGTAAGCTGGGCTGAGTTGAGTGGGGACGGAGGGGTGATGCTGGGACGCCAGAATCACCGTCGAGCCCCTCTTGAGGTGTCGTGGGCTGGTCGACGAAACACTGAGGATGGAAGGTGCCCACTGAAAACCCCAGAGATGTACCCTACTTAGCTCAATCCAGGCGGTTCTCATGCTGATGCGCTGGGGAGGCCGCACTGTGGTTGATCCCCGGCCAACATCGCAGCCGTTATTATGTGCTGATGCGCCAGGGGAGGCAAAATAAGCTGATCCCTGGAGCCAGCATTACACTTCAGCCATTAACACCAGACAGAAGGATATCTACATCATCATATGGAAGGAAACGTAAATGGATGGAGACACATATAGATCACATTGGTTTACTGTAAAGCTACGTCTTAGTTGGTGCTTATCTTGGCGAGCCGAGTTCAAATCAGCATGAAGTTTTAACATCTACTCTCGTGTAATGGAAATCATGAAGATCTGGATCGTCCAGTGACTGCTGTGAATAGTGCAGCTGGCAACAAGGAAAGACCTTGTGACAGCCTGGAGACAGCTGACAGGAGGAAAGACCCCATTGGGGCTGGTGAGGGTTAGCTACCCTTGTCGGCAGTATCCAGCTCTGTGTTTACAGGATGCTGGAGACACCCGCCCAAAACTTCTAAGAAATTAAAGAAAAATACCCTAGAGTCTGGAGCGCGGGAGGAAGATGACTCAACATTGGACAACACGGTTAACGACTTGGGAACGGAAACGGATATGAGTATGGAGAGTACTTCACAAAAGACTAGTTCAAGATCTGCAGTTAGCAAAAGACATGGAACTCAGGTTTGTGTCTGCGGCTGGAGCAAAGCGACAACGGTCAGGGGTTTGAAAGATTCATCAAGGGAGAATGAAATGCTTGAGGAGAAGGGACAAGGGCCTCGCATTGATCAGTACTTCCTTACGAAGTCAGTCAAGTCAGTCGAATGAAATCCAGCGACAGGAAGCAAACCACAGTTCTGCAGGATATCAGCACCCTGTCATAGATGTGAGGGAGGACTTGCATGGACACAGTTAGTGATGAACCTAATGATCCTTGTGAACCCAGTCAGACAAACCAGCATAAGAGAAAAAGAACCTCAACGGGCACAAGCCTGGGTTAAATAACCAAGAGCTTGAGAAAAACTGCATGGGACACAGTAAACACAGATCTCTGCGTTGCATTGGAAAGATTAAAGTGGAACAGTTGAAAAAGCTGGATAAATTTGGGACATCATCTACGCATATGGAAGTGAGAGGTTTGGAGTTGAAAAAAGGAAGGAAAAAAGTACAAACTATTCCTGGAAAGTCTAGACGGCAGCAGGAGATTGAACAGCTTTAGTTAGAAAAGGAGACAGCTGAGGAACCAATGGAGAAGAGCAGAACAAAGTCAGAAGGAGGGACTCAATCTCTTACAAAAGGGTCATAAAAGATAAGCTTGCAACATGCGCAGAGCTGAGCGCCTGGGAAACGCTTACAAAAAGAAGGAGCGTCAGAGCTAACTTTATAAAGACCCATTCAAATTTGTAAAGTTATTCACCAGTGAGAAGAATGGCACACTAAAAAGCATCTAAGGTTGAGCTGGAGAGATATTTGGAGGAACACACAGATTCAAAAGGCAGGAGCCTATGTCAATTCCGTCCAGACATCCCACCTATCAATCCACCAGAATACCAAATGGAGGACTGTGCACCTAAGTGGAAAAATAGAGCAAGCTGTGAAAAAAGCAAGGGCTTCATCATCTCCAGGGCTAATGGAGTTCCGTACAGAGTGTACAAGAGTGCTTCAGAGTTCTCATTCTGTGGAAATTGATGAAAATGGCATGGGAAAACAGGTTGTACCAAGAGCATGGCGCCGAGCAGGTGGAGTCTTTTATACCTAAAGAAAAAAGATTCTACAAGCATCAGTCAGTTTCGTTATTTCCCTATTAAACGTAAAGAAGGCAAGATTTTCTTCAGCATTATTGCTCAGAGATTGTCAGCTTACCTATTAAAGAACTGCTTCATTGACACTTCAATACAAAAGCGGGCATTCCAGGTTTCCCGGTTGCTTAGAACACATCAATGTGATCTGGCAACAAATTCAATCAGCTAAAAGGAGGAAGGAGCTCCATGTGACATTCCTGGATTTGGCTAATGCATATGGTTCAGTGCCACATGAACTACTTTGGGCAGCATTTGATTTTTCAGTGTACCGATGACAATAACAAATTTAGTGAAAGCCTACTTTGGAGATTTGCAATTCAGTTTTCAACTTCAGAATTCAGCACTACATGGCAATGCCTAGAGGTTGGAATAATGGCGGGATGCACCATTTCTCCACTGGCTTTTACCATGGCAATGGAAGTAATCATGGGGCATCAAAATGGGTAGTAGGAGGAGGCTTGGCTTCTGGAATGGGCTACCACCAATTCGAGCATACATGGATGACATGACAACCATGACTACAACAGTAGCCTGCACTAATCGATTATTGGGCAAATTAACCAATAACATTGAATGGGCACGGATGCAATTCAAGCCCACTAAATCAAGGAGCATCTCTATAATTAAAGGCAAAGTAGTAGATAAAACATTCTTCATTAATGGTGAGGCAATACCAACAGTGTCTGAAAGCCAGTGAAGAGTCTTGGGAGATGGTACGGGATCTAAAGGACACAGTTCGTGTGGGAGAAAGTTAGACAACAAGCAGTGGAAGGGTTGAAGAGCATGAACAGCTGCGCTCTACCAGGTAAACTAAAACTCTGGTGCTTTCAGTTTGGTCTACTGCCGAGGTTGCTGTGGCCACTGACTGTGTCGAGGTTTCTTTGACAACAATAGAGAAGGAAGCTTTAATCAGTTCATACATCAGGAAATGGTTGGGAGTTCCACGCTGCCTCAGCAGAGGGGACTTTATGGTAAAGGAATACTGCAGTTACCAGTCTCTGCTCTAACCGAGGAGTTTAAAGTGCGCCAAGGTCAGACTGGAAATGACATTAGTAGAGTCACCCGATAAATGCATAAGGAGGCAGCACCTGTGTTGAAAACTGGAAGAAAGTGGGCGGCAAAAGCTGTGGAAGATGCAAAGGCTGCCCTTCGAATTGGTGATATCATGGGGCAAGTTCAGCATGGAAGGGGGTCTTGGTTTCAGTTCAGCTCCTCCTACATGGCACAAGGCAGCCCCAGCTCAAAGGAGGAAGCTGGTAGTCAACGAGGTGCAAAAGCAGGAGGAGAGGATGAGGGTGTATAAGGCCATTTCCCAGGCCAAGCAGGAGAATGGATGAGATGGGAGTGTGGAACAACATGAGATTGGCTGGCAAGACCTATGGTCAATGGAACAGAGCAGGATCAGTTCCTCATCGGGTCAACATATGATGTTCTCCCATCACCACAGAACCTAAACCTCTGGGTGGAGAGGATCCCTCATGTCCTTTTGTGTTCATCACCTGCAACATTAAGGCACATTTGACATCACTCTTAGCCACATTTATTTGGCACCAGGTGCTTTTGTTTGGCCTTGAAGACAAGGAACATGACCAATAAGTTGTCACCTGTTCCATCAAACGTACACAAAAGACAACATTCCTCCGCCCGGAGAGCAACCACCAAGAAAAAGGTGTTAAAACCAATCCTCGCCCAGGACAACTGGAAGCTGCTAGAGACTGAAATGCTGGCAGATGTTGGGTCACGCATATTTTCCACCTGAGATTGCCACCACAACATTTCGACCAGATATTGTCTTGTGGTCTGGATCAACACGCCTTGTTCACCTGGTAGAGTTAACAGTGCCATGGGAGGATGCTGTAGATGAGGCGTAAGAGGAAGAAACTGCGGTATGCTCAGCTAGCCACTGAAGCGGAACAGGATGGAGAGTTTGGGTTTACCCAGTGGAAGTGGGTTGTCGATTTTTGGCACACTCTACAACCCGGTTTCTCAGAGACGCCGGTTCAGTGGCCAAGAGTTGCGTCGCTGGTGAAGACCTTATCTGAAGCAGCAGGAGCAGCAACTGGCTGTGGTTGAGACGGAAAAGATTCTGGCTGGGTATCTCAAGCACAATAGAAAGAAAGAAAGCGCTGATGTACAGGTAAGTAAGTAAGCTGGGCTGAGTTGGTGGGGGACGGAGGGGATGATGGGGCGCCAGAATCACCCGTCGAGCCCTCTTGAGGTGTCATGGGCTAGTCGACGAAACACTGAGGATGGAAGGTGCCCACTTGAAACCCCAGAGATGTACCCTACTTAGCTCAATCCAGACGGTTGTCATGCTGATGCGCTGGGGAGGCCGCACTGTGGTTGATCCTCGAGCCAGCATCGCACCCGTTATTGTGGATGCGCCGGGGAGGCAAAATAAGCTGATCCCTGGAGCCAGCATTACACTTCAGCCATTAACACCAGACAGAAGGATATCTACATCATCATATGGAAGGAAACGTAAATGGATGGAGACACATATGGATCACATTAGTTTACTGTAAAAGCTACGTCTTAGTTGGTGCTTATCTTGGCGAGAGCCGAGTTCAAATCAGCATGAAGTTTTTAACATCTACTCTCGTGTAATGGAAATCATGTGTTTGTTTTAGTAGCAGCAATGATATCCGCCAGACAGGCTTTTCCAGTGTTAAATGAAACCTTTTAATCATGTAACATGTGTGTTTTTCTTTTTCCAGCAGTTATAATGGACGGAATTGAAATGAATGTCAATGTATGTTGTTTGATTTACATATTCAGAATGATGTTTAACTCAGTGCTTTATTCATTTAACACAATAACCGCTTTTTTTAATATGTTGTAAATACACACCAAGGGTTCTGTTCATATAGACTATAGCAGTGGTTTCAGCCTGTTTTATGTGTACCAGTACTGGGACGTGACAGGCTTTCAACTGGTATGCACCGACACTTCTTTATGATGATGTGATTCCTCAAAAACAATACTCCCTCAGTCGCACCATCGTAATGTATCAATCTGTTTGTACCATTGAGTCACAGAGAAATGAGAAATGATGATGCAGGGCTCCAGACTCCACATGGTTGCCAATGCCGACAATTACATTACTCATGCAATCAATAGCCTACAGATGTTATTTAAAAAAAAAAAAAAATCACCAACACTCTAGCTATATTATTTTATTTGTAAGAAAGTCTTACCTTTTAGGTTTCCATGTGCTTCGGCTCACAACAGGATGTCAGAGAGTTTGACAAAAAACCTTGTATAGAGAGCCACAGTGTCATCTGTTGGGTTGGAGGATTAACTGATGTATTTTTTTTTTACTATATGCAGTGTCTTATGGTGACTTTAATGAAACACCGCCTCTACAAGGTGGTTTTGTTATTGTATCTCCACAGATACACTGTACCATAGAGGGTTAAAATGCCAGCATACTCTTGACCACAAAGATGGCAGCACAGAACCTTAAATTACCCATAATTTTTTTCTGTGACTTATATCAACCGCAAAAAGAAATATTGATATAAAGCTAGTAATAACAATGGTGTCTATGCTGCAACACATGATAACCACTACACGACCTGAAACTTGTGGTATACATATCTTGTTCTTCACCTTGTTGCTTAAAATAGTTTTTTTTGTTCATGTGCAGCAGTGTGGAGTAGTGGTTAGGGCTCTGGACTCTTGACCGGAGGGTTGTGGGTTCAATCCCAGGTGGGGGACACTGCTGCTGTACCCTTGAGCAAGGTACTTTACCTAGATTGCTCCAGTAATAAAACCAACTGCATAATTGCGTAATTATATGTAAAAAATAATATGATATCTTGTAACAATTGTAAGTCACCCTGGATAAGGGCGTCTGCTAAGAAAAAAATAATAATGTTGATATCTACAGAATTAGTAATACTGCAATGGAAAACAGACAATGGTAGTTTTACCATGGGGTCTGGGAAAGGTTCAATTAAAACTTTAAACATCACTGCTGCTTGTCAGAAGTTTAAAGCATTCACATTTCCAATGCAATGCTGAAGTGCAAAGAGCAGCAGGTGGTTGCTGCAGGGCGAGGTGTAGAGTTCCTGTGACTGTGGGCCTCAAAGCACAGTAATACACTGCAGAGTCAGTGAGCTCACACTGCTGTATTCTCAAAGGCACTATTCGGCTGCTGGGGTTCAGCTCAGCTGAGAAACGGGCTGGAAACTCACTTGAGGGATCACTCAGATACTATAAAACAATCCCTCCAGTACAACAGAAAAAAAGAAGAAAAAATCATCTGTGTTGACATTAAGATTGAAGTGTTTGCTCTTTATTTACTGGTACAGTACATTCTATTTGTGTGTATCCATTGTGATGTGGTAAGCCATGATATATGGTTTCTTGCTCTTGTTATTCTTAGAACAAAGATCACAAGTCAGAATGATTGAGGTGGAGCGTTTGCAGAGTGTTTAGCTCAGGGTGTGTTCAGTGGAGTTCACATCCGGTGCCTTCCCAACACTTTGATACGTTAGTGAAGTCCTGTTTCAAACACATGTTTATTATATTATATTGTTCATTGTGGTTCACCATAACCTACGCTCTTATTCCAATTCTATGAACAAGGAACACATTTCAAAAGAGTGCAAAGAAGAAAGTGATTCAAAATGCAAACAGTTTGCCTGCACTGAAACCACTTCCTTTATAATGGACTCATGCCAATGATAGTGTGTGGAAGCAGTTCAACATGACTTTCTTTCATCTTTTACCATGTAATGGGTCTGAGCCAGTTAATGCTGAGAGAGTTTTTGTACAGCGTCCCAATGAGATTTCACACTGTGCTATGTTCAGAGCACAGTGATAGATTGCTGTGTCGCTCAGAGCAAGTTTGGAAATGGTGATTGTAGTAGAAGAGCTGTCTGCTGTCGAAGTGAACCGGCTTTTAGCAAAGTCTGCAGTGTGAGAATATCTACTCAGTGAGCGGGCTCCTTTATACAGTATGTATTCCAGGGCTCGGTTTGAGTTCTGCCGATACCAGTAGAGATAAACGGATTCGCTACTTGCAGTATAAGAGCAGCTGAGCGTTACTGACTCTCCTTCTGTTCTGGACTCTGCTGTCTGTTGAGGACTGATGGAATCCCCGCTTGTCATGACTGAACATTGAGGAAGGAAAAGAACATTTAATAGACAGTGTGGCAATGTGCCCCGCCCTGTGTGCATATTATGTGTTGTATGTTGCGTGCGTGTGTTAATGTTGGTGTATAGTCATTGGTACGGGATATAAACGGGTCTGTGTTTTCACGTGTGATTTAAAAATGTAGATTTATATTTAGGCACGAGGAGGGCACAAATCACTTCGCGTGCTGGTTAAATGTAATATGTGAGCACGGGGTTGCACAGAATTAATTCACGTGCTGCGATTCAAGTGAATAATTAATTAGTAATTGAATCCCAGCACAACAGTATATATAGATGCACATTTCATTCAGTCGGGGTTGGGTGTTCAGTGAGTGGAGAACGAGTTGAGACGGAGGTAATAATAATAATAATAATAATAATAATAATAATAATAATAATAATAATAGTTAAAATCTGCTCACCGTGTTGTGTCGGTATAGTTCGCTTTGTTTGTCTTTTTTATTTTGCCAAGTGCCGTGTCCTGTGTTTTTGTGTTTCAAACCTTTTATTTTCTGTTCTGTTGATTAAATGCTGAGCGAACGCATTCCTCAGCTTCACCAAACCACACCTCTCTGTTTATTTATTTCCTGGCTCTGGTCTGACACCACCCACTCCGGCCGTCTTTTGTGACACATGGTGTCCCTGGTGGGATCTACAGCGCCCAGGACTCAGGCCAGAGCAGGAACCGCTATTTGTTGTTCAAAAAAAAAAAAAAAAAAAAAAAAAAAAGGGAAAATGGAAGGCTGGAGAGGCGGCTGCCGGGACCTGGAGGACCTCCTCAGGGGCCTCGAGACCAAGGCTGGTGCATGGGCCTGTGGAGTCTACGGACACACGGTGGCGATCTGCCCTTCCAAGGTGAGGAGGAGGAGGAACCGCCCAGGAGAGGAAGGTGGGGAGGAGGATTAAGAAGAGAAGGGGAAAGGAAAGCAGCAGCAACAGCAACCACAACACCAGCCGGAGGAACAGCAGCCTGGTGTTACTGCTGCGCTGAGCCTGGGCATTCCAGCACCAACTGCCCCTGGTACCCCCTCGGACAGCTACCCCAACTATGCCCCATCTGCAGAGGTGAGCACTTCGTGGCCCACTGCCCTGTCCATCAGGAGAGGGAGGCAGGGTCGCCTCAGTCTCCACCACCAGCAGGGGGGTAGACTGCTGCCCCCACCCCCAACCACAACTGCAACAGCGCCAGAGGAGCCAGAGAACCTGTTCCCCTGGTGCACCTGGTGCGAAAGGTTGATCACCGCTGGAGGGACTGCTCCGGTGCCACCGAGCTGGTGCGGGCGATGTGAGGAAGGGGACACGACTGGTCGGGATGCCCCATGCCAGCTCGCCAGTACCCGAGCGGGAGGAGCCAGAGCGTCCACAGCCCGAGCGGGAGGAGCCTGGCGTCCCACAGCCCAAGCGGGAGGAGCCTGAGCGTCCACAGCCCAGCGGGAGGAGCCTGAGCGTCCACAGCCAAGCGGGAGGAGCCTGAGCGTCCCAGCCCAAGCGGGAGGAGCCTGAGCGTCCCACAGCCCGAGCGGGAGGAGCCTGAGCGTCCACAGCCCGAAGCGGGGAGGAGCCCCGAAGGCCCAACGCCCGAGCGGGGAGCCCAACGTCCCACGCCTGAGTGGGGGGAGCCCGAACATCCACAGCCCAAGAGGGGAGTCGGTGCGTCCACAGCCCAAAAGGGAGGAGTCAGTGGCCCACAGCCCAAAAGGGAGGAGTCGGTGTGTCCCACAGCCCAAAGGGAGGAGTCGGTGCGCCCACAGCCCGAAGAGGGGAAGTCGGGGCTTCCCACAGCCCTAGAACCCAAGCTGCCAGCAGAGGGAGAATGCCTGCTGGTTCCACCTCCACCAGCAGAGGAAGAATGCCTGCTGGTTCCACCTCCACCAGCAGAGAAAGAATGCCTGCTGGTTCCACCTCCACCAGCAGAGGAAGAATGCCTGCTGGTTTCTTCAGAGGCAGAGCCGCACCAGTTCCCTGCAAGAAAGGCGAGCCGCCAGTCCCCTGCAAGAGAGGCAGAGCAGCACCAGTCCCCTGCCGGGGGAGACTACACACTGCTCCCACCTCCATCGGCAGGAGACTACACGCCGCCCCACCTTCGTCGCCAGGAGACTACACGCTGCTCCCACCTTCACCGCAGGAGGAGAGCAGCCAGAGCTGCCTCCCCTACCTCCGCCACCTTCACCGGCAGGAGCAGAGCAGCAGGAGCTGCCTCTGCCTCCATCACCATCAGGGGAGAGAAGCAGGAGCTGCCTCTCCCTTCACCAGAAAAACACAGGACACTGCACTTGCGCCAAAATAAAAAGACAAACAAAACGAACTATACCGACACAACACGGTGAGCAGATTTTTAACTATTATTATTATTATTATTATTATTATTATTACCTCCGCTCCAATCCCGTTCTCCACTCACTGAACACCCAACCCCGACTGAATGAAATGTGCATCTATATATACTGTTGTGCTGGGATTCAATTACTAATTAATTATTCACTTGAATCCCAGCACGGAATTAATTCTGTGCAACCCCGTGCTCACATATTACATTTAACCAGCACGTGAAGTGATTTGTGCCCTCCTCGTGCCTAAATATAAATCTACATTTTAAATCACACGTGAAACACAGACCCGTTTATATCCCGTGTACCAAATGACTATACACCAACATTAACACACGCACGCAACATACAACACATAATATGCACACAGGGGCGGGGCACATTGCCACAGACAGTCAGAAACAATAATAATAATAATAATAATGTGTTGAAATTACCTGGCAGGATAATAAACATACACATGATTAATGGATCCATTTAGCTCAGTGCTGATTTCTTTAAGAACAGAATAGAAAGGTTCTGTCTCTGTTGATTCTGGTGCTTTTCTCTTCACAATGTGCTCTGAAATATTCTGCTTAGAGGTTTTGAACGTCAAATGTCTGTAACCAATCAGCAAACAGAAACAGAATCATGTGATGTAAATATGATGTATACATGTAACTCTGTGGTTCATAGTTGTGGTTACCATCTTATTTTATCAACACCTTCATTAGCAGATTACTGGATGCAAGTCAAAGAGGTTTCAGTTCTTCATTGATAACTGCAGTCGCCCTACCCACTTTCCAATGAACCTTCCAGAACTCTGGAAATCCAGCACTCACCACATTATAATGTGCACTGCGGTTACCCTTCTACACAGAAGAGCTGTCACTGGAAATGCCATCAGCATTGTAATCACTAGGCTCTGTACACTCCAGGGTTTTTGTATCACTGTGCTGGCTCTATTGCACAGTAGTAGATGGCTGAATCAGACAGTGAAGTCTGTATTGTCAGTGAGTCAGTTTTAGATGAGGTATCTACTGCTGATTTATATTTCCCAGAATCGTCTCCATGTGTTCCTGAGCCCCAGGCTTGGTGTATGTATTTTAAACCTTGGTTGAGATGTTGTTTATACCAGTGCATTGCATCAAAGCTGCTTGTCTGAGAATGACAGTTTATCTGAACCGATTCTCCTTCTGAAACTCGCTGTGAATCAGGGCTTTGAGTCACCTGGTCTTCACTGTGTGCACCTGAATCAAAATAACACAAAATAAAATAACACAGATAAACAAATCATAAACACACAAACACACTAACAAGCAAAGTGATGATCATGGCTTCTTGGAGTTCATACCTGATAAAATCAAGCACAGAATGACACATTTCAATCTTGTCATTGTAGTAATCCAGCGGGTTAATTTGAAGAGAGAAACACAAGTGGATGAATATGCACCTTTGTCTTCATACCAATCTACCCTTGAGATCACGTGCATTCATTCACAGTGGTGTTTGTCACAGCTATTTCCTGTTGTTTAAAATAGATGTGCTGTGGCATGTTCTGGTAACAAAGTAACCACCTCGCTTGTTATAGCTTAAGCTGTTCATTGTAGTGATCGTGAATCTGTAATGCTTTCAATATGGAATGATTGATATCAAAATCAAGGGCATTTTACTGCATCTCATTGAACAGCACAGATGTCACTACACTGGTATATATCATATATGGTACAGTGTATTCTAGATGGTAAGCCAATGCCTTGAGGTGAGGTGCAGTTACAACGCTAGGGTTTGTGAGTTTAGACACAACCCAGTTAGTGTGATGCAGGTGTTGTGCAGCATTTACATCGTGAAGGAAAGATGATTGTAATCGTGCCTCCTACAGTATCTGCTGGGTAATGGTGTTTAATCTTAATCACACTGCACCACCTGCTGGTAAAACATCATTTTCAATGCCAAATTCCTGACCCAAAGTTACATTATATAACATAAAGCACATGTGAAGCTGAGTGGTGCTGCTCCTGAGAGCAGGATATTGTGCAGGTGTCTCCACTCCCTCTCTCACTGTGCTCTCACTGCACAATAATACACAGATGTGTATTATTGTGTTGCTGTTTACCACTGTATGTTGTTGTAGTTAGAAACACTGTGATTGCAGTTCATTTCAGCGCTCTCTCCTTCCGTTGAAATAAACATGTGGAGTCTGATAAATCTGTGAACTTCCACAGAAAACTGGAAGATAACAAGATGATATAATTATTTTGTTTATTATTTATTTATTTATTTAT
Source organism: Huso huso (assembly GCA_036884735.1). Taxonomy (NCBI): domain Eukaryota; kingdom Metazoa; phylum Chordata; class Actinopteri; order Acipenseriformes; family Acipenseridae; genus Huso; species Huso huso. The sequence continues at coordinate 12,843,960 of CM072683.1, read as the reverse complement.
TAGCAGATGCCCTTATCCAGGGCGACTTACAATTTTTACAAGATATCACATTATTTTTTACATACAATTACCCATTTATACAGTTGGGTTTTTACTGCAGCAATCTAGGTAAAGTACCTTGTTCAAGGGTACAGCAGCAGTGTCCCCCACCTGGGATTGAACCCACGACCCTCCGGTCAAGAGTCCAGAGCCCTAACCACTGCTTCACACTGCTGTTGATAATGACATTGAAAACCTGTTTGTTCTCCAAAAGTGTGTTTGTGAATGTCACTCACCAAGACAAAAAGCAAAGCTGAAGAAAAGTTCCACACGTGTTCCTCATTCTTGAATTGTTCCATCCACAAGTAGAAATGCTTGTGACAGACAGACAGCCTGAGCTGTGGGTGGAGCCCTAAGCACAATGTCACATCAGAATAAGGCTCTGATTGGTTGATCTGTCTGAAGCTCAGGAACCACTGGTCTGAAAGCTACTGAAAGTCAGCAACAGAATATTAATAGTTAGAACATATCTCTACTGTAATAGTGCGAACATCCTTCTAATCTTGAAGGACTTCTCACTTCATCTCATGACAGTGGACTCACTGGTTCATGGACTCCTGCTGGGCTGGTCTTTGTACTGCAGTGTCCGTATCTCACTAACATAGAGCTTGGGTCTACACAGGGGATGGCTTGGTAGTGAGATCATAAATAGACACTGTATATTTATAGAAAGAAAGAAAGAAAAGCTTTTTCATTTTTTGTACATTGGGGCTGCAAAATCTAAATTGCTTAAGAATAATGCAAATTACTCAACACTCACAAATAATGAACTGCAATCATGATAATGAGGGTCGCAATGAGCACCGCCTGTGCATCGGGGTATTTAGAGGCCGCTTACAGCCCAGAGGTGAGGTTAGTTTGAAGTACAGAGAGCAGTAAAAACTGTGAGATTTATGGACATAAAAAATCAAACCAGACAAAAATATGTCAGAGGAAGGGAGCAAAGTCCTCTTGTTGCACAGAAAAGAAAAAGAAAAGTTTTCTGAGGATAAGGTGATCTTATGGCTGAGGTCACTCAGCATGAAATTGAGTTATTAAGCCTCAACCAACATCAATTATGCTACCAAAGAGGCCATATGGTCCTCTATAGTGGAGAAAAAATGCTGTCAGTGTTACCAGGACAGTCAACCAGGTGATTAAAAGTTGAAATTCAGTTATTAGGTCTAGGATGACCTACAGAGACAATCTTAACGCATCCTCCGGCATCCCAAACAAAGTGACCCTGGTTTGAATATCTTGGGTCTGCTCCGCCTTGCTCTTCTCCTCTGAAGGGTTTCCTGCCTGTCCTCAACAAGAGCCAAGCGTCACCGCATCAGGAAGTGCAAACAGCAGCCATCCTGAAGCCAATGACAGGTCTCTGCAGGTGTGTGCTTTTATACATCTCTTAGTTACTCGCTTCTACAATGGTTTGCAAGATCCTTACATCTCATTATGATGTAAACACTATCTAATGAATACATGTTAATTTGAAATTGCAGTGGGTCGATATGACCCGAAACATACCAGCTGTACCTACATTCTGAACATACTGGGAGGGTTCAATAGATTCACATTGAGTGCTTTCAGCAGGGAGCTGCGCTGGTCACTGTTCATGGGACTGAACTGGTCTGACATGGAACTGCATTGGGCTAAATGGCTTGAGGGATGTATCTCTGAATGTATTTCACATTCTGTGCTATTAATGTATTGTCATCTCCTTATTGCTTGGTATGTGCCTTGTTTAATAAGGGAAGCATTGTTTGATTGTGAATATTGAGCTTCAAACACTCACCAAACATTGTCCTACACTGCCCCCTAGTGGGGGTTCATTTGAATTGCAAGGTAACCGAGAGATTATATAATAGTTAATGAAGCCTAGAAATTAGCAGTCGGATGAAATAAGATACAAAAACCAACCCATCAATATTGACGCAGAATAAGAAAAGACAGAGGTAGCAAAGCAGATGTTTTCCTAAAAATAATGTCAAAGTTGTTTATGGTAAACTGCACGTGTTGTGTGCACCTGGATATGGGGGCTAGATAGTTAGTTTAAATATTCGTTTATTTAACGCTTTATATACATGTTTATTAAAAGTTTGTGTTTTTTTTTAACGCATTAAATACATATAAACATCTAGCACATTGTTGTTTCTTTGTAAATTAATTCTATGAAAGTTCATTTTTATTAATAGCAAACATCATACACATGTTACATGTTGTAATATGTATTAGTATTACACTAACAGACCGTCAGAGGGTGCAGGGGGGTAGTTAAGAAGAATGTCTTTGAGTATCTTCTACACAGAACACAGGCTGCATTGCCATCTTCACCAGCGAGACTCACTCGGCAGGCAGCAGGAGGTTTTTGTATGAAGTGATATAGAGACTCTCACAGTGTGGGACTCAGAGCACAGAAGTACGTGGCAGAGTCAGACAGCACAGCCGCAGTGATACTCAGATGAAATGTCTTCTCTGTCTTGTCATGAGATGCAGAGAAACGATTTCGAAACCTTGGTGGAATGTCCTCCTGCTTAGAATAGTCACTGAGTATGAGCTGTGGGGCTTGATTGGGATCCTGAATGTGCCAGAAGAGATATGAAGCAGTGACGTCATAATTACAGTGTATAGCGGTGTTCTCTGTTTCTTTAACGAGAGTTGAATTTGAAGGTTGAGTCACTGTATCTCCCTGGATCATTTCTAAAAGAGGAGACAGAAAGATAATCACTGTGAAATTAGAATGAAATAGACTGCAGATACAAGTTGCCTTACAGTAAATAGGAGAGACATAATCATTACAACCACAAAAAAAAAATACATAGTTATGCAGCATATATATATATATATATATATATATATATATATATATATATATATATATATATATATACTGTAAAAAATCTGGAACAGACTCCAGATAAAGTAACACGAAAAGACATTGCCAAAATCTTGGCAAACGTTGTGTCTAATTGTGTAGCAGTTTATTTACCTATGATTAAACAGAGAAGTATAAAAGTAAAAACAGCGCATTCCTGTTCCATTGTCAAAACTTTCAAAAGACAAACCTCCCTCCAGCGTCTGCTTCAATCTGCAGCTGAAACTGTGAAGAATGCGTTTCTATAGCAGTGATGTCATGAAACCAGTGCCCCGCCCCCTACACAGTGCACGCCTTTATTGCGTCATCACTCTGTTTCGTTCACGGCCAGTCTGTTCCATCTCAGAAGTGCAACAAAGATTTGTTTTGATCAGTTGAATATGTCTATAAAATACACGCGCTTCGAGACCACAGTGGAAACTGCAGGTAAAGAAAGATCCTCGTTCAGGTTAGTTCAGTCTCAGACAATTAAAAAGAACACAACTCACGTACAAAGTAATCTGTAAAAAAACATTGTATCACAGAGGTGTTGTCATAGCTTTCTTTTTTTTTTTTTCGTTAAATAATTTAGTCGTTGCCAATTAGTTTTTTTTATTATTTTCTCCCCAATTTGAAATGCCCAATTATTTTTTAGGCTCAGCTCACCGCTACCACCCCTGCGCTGACTCGGGAGGGCGAAGATGAACACACGCTGTCCTCCGAAGCTTGTGCCGTCAGCCCTTCTGCTTTACACGCTGTGCTCACCGTGCAGCCGCCTCAGAGCTACAGCGTTGGAGGACAACGCAGCTCTGGGCATCTTACAGGCATGCCCGCAGGCGCCCGGCCAGACTACAGGGGTCGTTGGTGTGCGGTGAGCCGAGGACACCCTGGCCGACCTAACCCTCCCTCCCCCCGGGCGACGTTCGGCCAATTGAGCGCCGCCCCCTGGAAGCTGCAGTCCACGGTCGGCTTTGGAATAGCCTGGACTCGAACTCGCGACGTCCAGGCTACAGAGCGCATCCTGCACTCTAGCGAGTGCTTTTACTGGATGCGCCACTCGGGAGGATGTCATAGCTTTCTATTGTAATGAGGACCATTGCTTTCAATTGGATTGGAAATATTGTACTCACATTTACATTGAAGCATGTAACAGGTTTCCATGTAAGAGTAATCTATAGATTATGAAAGTCAATTTCGAGATTAGCAAAAACTAAACTAAAAATAAATACATTTAAAAATAAAAAAAGGTGTTTTTCTTATTCTGTGAGATATGGTTGATGTCGTGCTCACCTAATTGTCTGCCTCTAGTTCCATTACCGGTTTATATAAATAGCAAAGCTACCGTACTTGTTAATAGTGTGAGTTTAAGCCGGATATAGAGACAAGCTGAGATGCTGTTCTATAGAGCTCAACCAGTGCAGGTTCGTTAAATGAACTCTTATCTCATTGTATGAAGGCGCCCATGAGTATGTGTAGCAGTAGATTCTTCTCCATTGTGCGCGGGGCTCCCAGTCTGTGCTCTGTGCTCTGCACAGGAAGTGATGTGCAGCAGGTGGAGTGTGCCTGTGGATATTGAGGCTATATACAGTACCATACATGTTGATGTGCAGGGGGATAGTTACCAGCAGGTAGAGATTCATGTGTGCTGTTTTCTCTAGTAGAGTGCAGGGGGATAGTTACCACTGGGCAGCAGTGTGGAGTAGTGGTTAGGGCTCTGAACTCTGGGCTCTTGACCGGAGGGTCGTGGGTTCAATCCCAGATGGTGGACACTGCTGCTGTACCCTTGAGCAAGGTACTTTACCTAGATTGCGCCAGTAAAAACCCACCTGTATAAATGGGTAATTGTATGTAAAAAATAATGTGACATCTTGTAATAATTGTAAGTCGCCCTGGATAAGGGCGTCTGCTAAGAAATAAATAATAATAATAATAATAATAATACCAGCAGGTACAGATTCATGTGTGCTGTTTTCTCTAGTAGAGTGCAGGGGGATAGTTACCAGCAGGTACAGATTCATGTGTGCTGTTTTCTCTAGTAGAGTGCAGGGGGATAGTTACCAGCAGGTACAGATTCATGTGTGCTGTTTTCTCTAGTAGAGTGCAGGGGGATAGTTACCAGCAGGTACAGATTCATGTGTGCTGTTTTCTCTAGTAGATTGCAGGGGGATAGTTACCAGCAGGGACAGATTCATGTGTGCTGTTTTCTCTAGTAGTTCTACAAAGAACACAGGCTGCACTGCCATCTTCACCAGTGAGACTCACTCGGCAGGCAGCAGGAGGTTTTTGTATGAAGTGATATAGAGACTCTCACACTGTGGGACTCAGAGCACTGAAGTATGTGGCAGTCTCAGACAGCACAGCCACAGTGATATTCAGATGAAATGTCATCTTTATCTTGTCATAAGATGAAGAGAAACGATTTCGAAACCTTGGTGGAATGTCCTCTGCCTGAGAATATTCATTCAGTATGAGCTGTGGGACTTGATTGGGGTCCTGAATGTACCAGAAGAGACCGTTAGCAATGCCTGCTGTTTCATACAAGCACTGAATAATGGAGGTCTCTCTGTTTAAGAACAAATGAATTTGAAGGTTGAGTCACTGAGTCTGCTCAGGTCATTTCTAAAAGAAAAGACAAACAAAGAATTAATAAGATTATATGAGCATACCTGAAACATATACAACATGACATGATACATACCCCCATAGATAATGTGAACTCTCTTTTATATGTGTCAATGATTTGAACTCACTTCGCATTTTCCAATAATCAATTTATACAAATTGCACTGTTTACTGTATAATATAAATCATTATTTCTGTTTGCAATTTATTACTAAACTGTACGACTTTAAAATCCATCTCATTTTTATATTGCACGATATGATAGATTAGACTGACACAGATGTTTGACAAATTGCATAACCAGTATGTATAGATGGACCTACTTATGCTTAAACAGAACAGTAGCACAGTAACCCAAGTACGTTCTTGTTCCATTCTCAATACGACAAACCTCCCTCTGCTGTCTGGTGCAATCTGAAGCTGGAACTGTGAACCATGTGTTTCTATAGAGGCGATGTCATGGAAACCAGTGCCCCTCCCCTACACCGTGTAGTTGCTGTCCTCCATTGCTATCTGGTGGTTGTTCAGTTCATCTGCATTCGGATGGTGTTGAGCTGCACGTTGCAGTTCAGATTTTGTGCAGGCTGATGTTTAAGGCACCTTTTCTCACTTGGTTTACGCGTTATTTATGCGCTGGAAGAAGTGCTTAAACCAGGTGAGAACAGGGCCCTGAATGAATTACTGAGAGCATCAGTGCTCAGTAGTAACTCGCATATTCTTTAAAGGGCGTGTTGAAGTGACAATGGGCTGCATTCATCAATGTGTAGATTTCTTTTTCAAACAGTGCAAGCGATTCATATTTTTTCCTTTTTCAAAAACCGAGATACAGAAAGACATTTTCTCGTCAATCAATTATCTCTGGGAAGAGTTTAGGAAAACTCCTGTGAAAATATGTCATGGAAAAGTTCCCATTAAAATATACTAAACAATGATGAATCACAGCTAACTACTAATTGGCAGAGTTAATGAAGTGTAAACTAGGAAAATGCGTTTTTTTTTTTTTTTTTTTAGAAATTCTTTGGAGTTTTGAAAACCTTCGGTATTTCTTCTCAAAAGATTCGATACTGCAGTCAAAAAAGGAAAAGAAGGCTTTGATGTATCATAAACCTTCGGGGAAAATCTGTAAGACCTCCTTAATAAGTGATGTTGGGTCGGACACATTGATGAATAGAGCTCACTGTGCTGACCTGTGTGAGAGGTGCAGTGAGCAGGATCCTGCTGAATCAAGGTACCTGGCACATGCAATACTTTTCCATTCAGCCATTTGATCCATGTTATCTCTACGATATGGGTAAATAAAGGTTTGTATTATCGATACTTGATCAAATTCAATGCGGATAAAGTTGACGCTGTCCGCGGTTCTGAATGTGTCAGATACGAAACGCAAATGAAAGGTGTCTCTGAATTGAATGTATTCTTTGCTTATTTGTTGTCATGGTATATTGACTGAGTTTATCAAGCAGTTTACAGAACAATGTGCGCTGTTTAATGCGTTCGTTTCTAAACACAACACAGGACAGTGTAAAGGGATTTATTAAGCTTTTTTTTTTAAGACTGAGTTATTATATCTGCTTGGGACATTTCTAATGAAAAACACGAAACAAACAGCAGATTCAGAGGAACACAATCTACTAGCTGCTATAGGAGATCCTTGTAGTAATTATACCCACAACACAATATTCACTCCGCTTTTCTTTTTTATGTTCGTCGATTTTAACCTCAAACCTCGCTCCACCCTTTGGTTACATTTGCATCTGAAAGCAATGTGAAGAATGCATCTGTAGCAGATGCATACACAAACCTGCAGCTCGCACAGCGTCAGAGTTTACTTTTACTTGTGATGGCTCTCGCAACACATGTATGTACCGGACTGTATTGTAACTTTACCAGTGTAGTTCAGCGCTGCGTCTCTTATCGAGGGCTGAGGGTTAAGCAGGGCAGGGATTATTTCTTTATTTAATTAATGTATTTATTATAAAAAATAGCAGAAAGACGGAACATGTCAAACCAACTGCACTTTTGAGAGAAGCCCGGGGGTAAATGCTTTATGAAAATATCCGATAAACTTTAGCTAATCATCCTAAACAGACATTTAAAATATTTTAATGTGACATATATAACGTTTGAATAAAACACATGCAAACACACCCCAGCGCCAGCGTGTACAAAATGAACACAAGGCAAAACTCTTTGAATCCGTGATATCCGTACCTGTGTTTAAACGTTAATCGATTCCCTTTATATTGATACCAAGCACGTCCTTGTCCGACTTCATATTGAAGCGCAGGTGTGTGCGCATTGTTTGGTTGTTTACTAGATGTTGTACATGTTGAGTTTCCTGTACAATGTAATATGTATTATTGTAGGGTGTGTTTATGAAAGGACGCTTACTGTTGATAGCACAGTTAATACATACATACATACAATATATATATATATATATATATATATATTTTTTTTTTTAAATGCCAAAACCACGTTTATTCAATAAAAATGTATTTGTTTATTTATGTATTGCTTATAACCAAGCAGTGTTGTTTGATATGACAGGACCAACAGCACATTGTAATGCGGCCTGTAATGTTGATCAAAGCTCTCAAATCTGGAAGAAGACTCCAAGCAGTGCTGTTTGAAAAAACACACAGTGAGCTTCTAAACTACACAACAACAACACTACAGCAACAAGCTAAACAATACATACAATTAATACATACAAATAACATAAATAGTAATAAAACATTACATTTAACTTAACAAATAAGACTATTTTTATTGAAGTGTAGTGATTCTTTTATCAAATATTCCCTGTAATTCGACTGCTGTTTTAAACTCATCACTCTCTCTGAAGTACCTAATAACATACTGTACATAAATATTAACTGAGATGTTTAAACTGCAACAGCACAAATAAAACAGATATGTGATGTTGTTTGCGTGTTTTTCCAGTGAAGGGGTTAATTAGTGCGCACTGAATGGGCTGTGTTATTGTAGAAGGCAGTAATGTAAAGACAGCACCGTGGTACTCAGCGCACACAGGTACACTGCAGAATCACACAGCTGCGTGTTCACGATTGTTAAACTAGTCATCTTCTGCGATGTGTCCAACTGACTGGAAAACCTGGCCTCAGTTTCATCTGATCGGAGTTCTTCAGTGGAACCTTTCATGCGATGAAGCAGATATCGAGGGGAGCTGCCTGGAGTCTGCTTGTACCAGAACAGATACTCATTGGCAGCGCTACTGCTCAGGGAGTAATTGCAGAATATCATCGTGTCGCTGCTAACTTTCGAGGTAATCGTGTCATTGAGTTGATTAATTTCATCTCCACGACTGCAATCTGTAAAATAAAAAAATAGAGTTATGCACGATATGGTAACTGCTGCTAAATCCACGAAATTGTTATTACAATAAAAATACATCTTTACCAAAGGTTAAATAGAAGACTGCAGTGAGAAGACCTGCATACAACATGGTTATCGCTGTTTATTCAGTTTGAATGAGTTCTCTGTCTCTGTTCTGTTGGTTTCTGCTCATTACTGAATGCCAGTCTGCAGCCGCACCACCGAGCGGATCAGTGGGTGTTTCTTCTGTGTGTCGGGATGTTTCTCTGATGTCCAATCAGAACCCATGAACTCGCGCTGCGCTCTGTCTTCTTCATTACACAGTGAAGCACCAGAACGGGGTTCTTTCGTGTCATGAGTTGTGTTCCAATACTGTTTAAGACAGGCAGACAGACAGATTCAAGCAGGGAGTGCATTAGGATTAGACAGTAACACAATGGTTTCTGTCTAGCGCTGGGAATGGGCTAAAAAGAAACTACACTGGGGAAACTAAGGGCAATATTTTCAAAGCGCTGACTCCCGTCTTTAATTAACTCCTATTTTTTTTAAGTTAAACACCTGATTATATATACACACAACTAGTACCAAGCCACTAAGTTATATATTTCAAGTCATCTTAAAGACTCTCACTGTGTTCATTAACATGAATGAATCAAATAATGGAGTAAACACCTTGAAAAATATGGTTAATGTATTTTCTTTATTGTACAGTGTATTCATTGTCAAAATACATTACCTGTCTGTACCCCAATACACAGGCTGCATTCACACCGATTGGCCGAGGACCTTGTTGTTACTGAGGGTGAAGAACACAATGTAACACCGCTTATCTGACATAATTTCTTCATGCTGTGAGCGGGGTGTCATTATCATACTGTTTTCATACAGGTAGTGTTGGAAAGCAGCTGCACCAGGAGATATGCAGTGTGGTTAGGGCTCTGGACTCTTGATTGGAGGGTTATGGGTTCAATCCCAGATGGGGGACACTGCTGCTGTACCCTTGAGCAAGATACTTTACCTAGATTGCTCCAGTAAAAACCCAACAGTATAAATGGGTAATTGTATGTAAAAAATAATGTAATTGTGTGTAAAAATAATGTGATATCTTGTAACAATTGTAAGTCGCCCTGGATAAGGGCGTCAGCTAAGAAATAAAAAATAATAATAATATGGCGAGTGTGAGCTGACTGCGAATGAGCATTGAACAAATGATTGTCCTACACCGCCCCTGGTGGGATTCCCTTGAACTGTCGTACAGACCTCAGGGTTAAACTGATCATTTCTACTTCGTGTGTGGGAAATGGCATGAGTGGGCGGGGCAGGAGAGTAAGAGGAGCGCTGCATTCTGGTACTGCATAGCTCAACTAGAATTATAAAGCTCTGCTCTTTTTGGAGTTTTAAACGGTTCAACGTCACGTTTTATAACTGTGTTTGTTTAGTAGCAGCAATGATATCTGCCAGGCAGGCTTTTTTCAGTGTTAAATGAAACTTTTTAATCATGTAACATTTTTTTTTTTTTTTTTTTTTTTTTAAGTTATATTGGACGGAAATTATTATTATTATTATTTATTTCTTAGCAGACGCCCTTATCCAGGGCGACTTACAATCGTAAGCAAAAACATTTCAAGCGTTACAATACAAGTAATACAATAAGAGCAAGAAATACAATAACTTTTGTTCAAGTAAAGTACAAGTTTGACAAACCACAATTCAATAATACAGCAGGTAATAGTGATAGTTACATCAGGATATGATTAAATAGTGATAGTTACATCAGGATGTGATTAAATACAAAGTACTACAGGTTAAAAAACTTGGCAGATTACAGTATTCTGAAGTACAGGATTAAATGCAGTAAAATAGGGGCTGATAAGAGCAAAATAAAGCACATTTACATGAAGGGTGATAGTGTCCCAGGATACAAACAGAGGAGTTCTACAGGTGCTCTTTTGAAGAGGTGAGTCTTAAGGAGGCGCCGAATGTGGTCAGGGACTGGGCAGTCCTGACATCTGTAGGAAGGTCATTCCACCACTGCGGAGCAAGGGTGGAGAAGGAGCGGGCTTTGGAGGCAGGGGAGCGTGGTGGTGGTAGAGCTAGTCTTCTAGTGCAGATGGAGGTGGAGAGGTCGAGTGGGGGTGTAGGGAGAGATGAGGGTCTGGAGGTAGCTGGGTGCAGACTGGTCAAGGCATCTGTAGGCTAGTACAAGAGTCTTGAACTGGATGCAGCGGTGATCGGGAGCCAGTGGAGCGAGCGGAGTAGTGGAGTAGCGTGGGCGAAGGCGAGGCAGAGAGAACACCAGGCGGGCAGCAGAGTTCTGGATGAGCTGGAGCGGACGGGTGGCGGACGAGGGAGGCCAGCCAGGAGGGAGTTGCAGTAGTCTAGGCGGGAGAGTACCAGGGCCTGGACCAGGAGCTGGGTAGCATAGTTGGTGAGGAAGGTCGGATTCTTGGATGTTGCTCAGGAAGAATCGGCAAGTGCGTGTCAGAGTGGAGATGTGCTGGGAATAAGAGAGGCAGGGGTCCAGGGTGACTCAAGGTTCTTAGCTGAGGAAGAGGGAGAGAGTGGTAGATTCCAGAGGAACAGAGATAGAGAGATCAGAGGAGGGGGAGGAGGAGGGAAAGAAAAGGAGGTCAGATTTAGAGAGGTTGAGTTTGAGGTGATGAAATTAATGTCAATGTATGTTGTTTGATTTACATATTCAGAATGATGTTTAACTCAATGCTTTATTCATTGAACACAATAACCGCTTTGTTTAATATGTTGTAAATACACACCAAGGGTTCTGTTCATATAGACTATAGCAGTGGTTTCAACCTGTGGTACGTGTACCAGTACTGGTACATGACAGGCTTGCAACTGGTAAGCACCGACACTTCTTTATGACGATGTGATTCCTCAACCACAATACTCCCTCAGTCTCACTATCGTAACTTATTAATCTGTTTGTACCACTGAATCACAGAGAAATGAGAAATGATGATGCAGGGCTCCAGACTCCACATGGTTGCAAATGCGACAACAGGTTTTTTGCGGTTAGGCACAAATTGTCTAATTGTGTAGCAGTTTATTTACCTATGATTAAACAGAAAAGTATTGAAATAAAAACAGCGCGTTCCTGTTCGATTGTCAAAACTTTCAAACAACAAACCTCCCTCCACCGTCTGCTTCAATCTGCAGCTGAAACTGTGAAGAATGCGTTTATAGCAGTGATGTCATGAAACCAGCGCCCCCCCACTACACAGTGCGCGTCTTTATTGCGTCTTCACTCTGTTTCATTCATGCTTTGTCTCTTACATCTCAGAAGTGCAACCAAGATTCAGTTTTGATCAGGTGAATATGTCTATACAATACACGAGCTGTCGAGACCACAGTGGAAACTGCAATTATTAAGTAAACTTTCTAAGCTGTATTTACAAAGGAACCCGAGAGTACATATAATTCATCCTGGGCAGAAATGTTCTTTAACTCATAATGGACAGAAATGATGTTTTGTTTTTCACAGGTACCTACAGCATGGTATGTCCTATTTGTGTATATATCCACATCTAAACGGGACATTTATAAATAAATGAAAATGAACGTACCATAGTTATAATTAGTACTTGTTTGTTCCATTCTTGACATTCTGCACTTTGCTCAAGCTTCATTCATTCCCTTCTCCAAATATTAGGGTTCAATATGATTTTGGTCTCTGTGTAATCCAATGGTCCTATAATGTTATGATGCAATGAAATATATCTTTGAGTCGGTATCACTGATAAAGATTGTTTTAAAGCTTGGACTTCGATTCCCTTAATGATGGTTCTAGTGGATCAATGGTTCTGTTAAGAAACCAAACAATGTTTAATGTTTTATGTATTACTATTATTTCTTAGTGTAATATTGGCTGAACAGCAGTACACTGGTGGTGATAAGCGATAAAGGAAAGTGACTCTGAGATGACACCTGGTTTTTGATAAGAACATAAGAACATAAGAACATAAGAAAGTTTACAAACGAGAGGAGGCCATTCAGCCCATCCTGCTCATTTGGTTGTTAGTAGCTTATTGATCACAGAATCTCATCAAGCAGCTTCTTGAAGGATCCCAGGGTGTCAGCTTCAACAACATTACTGGGGAGTTGGTTCCAGACCCTCACAATTCTCGGTGTAAAAAAGTGCCTCCTATTTGCTGTTCTGAATGCCCCTTTATCTAATCTCCATTTGTGACCCCTGGTCCTTGTTTCTTTTTTCAGGTCAAAGAAGTCCCCTGGGTTGACATTGTCTATACCTTTTAGGATTTTGAATGTTTGAATCAGATCGCCGCGTAGTCTTCTTTGTTCAAGACTGAATAGATTCAATTCTTTTAGCCTGTCTGCATACGACATGCCTTTTAAACCCGGATAATTCTGGTTGCTCTTCTTTGCACTCTTTCTGAGCAGCAATATCCTTTTTTGTAACGAGGTGACCAGAACTGAACACAATATTCTAGGTGAGGTCTTACTAATGCATTGTAGAGTTTTAACATTACTTCCCTTGATTTAAATTCAACACTTCTCACAATATATCCGAGCATCTTGTTGGCCTTTTTTATAGCTTTCCCACATTGTCTAGATGAAGACATTTCTGAGTCAACATAAACTCCTAGGTCTTTTTCATAGTTCCCTTCTTCAATTTCAGTATCTCCCATATGATATTTATAATGCACATTTTATTTTTTCATGCAATACTTTACACTTTTTTCTCTATTAAATTTCATTTGCCATGTGTCTGCCCAATTCTGAATGCTGTAAATTGTTATTCTAAAAAGAGGCCTACGATGTAGCACTACAGCGAGATACTGTACCTATAATTCCAAGAACTGTGCACAGAAGAAGAAGCAGGTCCATGTCTGCAGGCACTGCAGTATTGAATTAGTGCAGTGATGGATATCGATGAGGGGTCTGTGTATTCGTCTGTTTAAACCTGTTATTCTAACTGAGATACTCAGTGCACTGCATGTGTATGCTGTCTCATCTCCTTTTGTTGGGCTGACCTGATTTTAATGAAATGAGTGTACTGTACCGCCACCTACTGGCTGAAAATAAGACTACATGTGCTAATAAGTTCTGTCCCACAGTATTTGGTTAAAAGATTGAGTCGCCAGTTTATTATTATCTCAATATCTCACGTTCTACTCTCGCCCGTTCTATATACTGTATATATATATATATATATAGGGGCTGGTCGTATGAACAAGGCTACAGATGATTCTGCATAGCACTGTGATGTATTTTAAATAACATGTACTGTATATTATTATTTATTTCTTAGCAGACACCCTTATCCAGGGCGACTTACAATTGTTACAAGATACCACATTATTTTTATATACAATTACATTATTTTTTACATACAATTACCCATTTATACAGTTTTTTTTTTACTGGATCAATCTAGGTAAAGTACCTTGCTCAAGGGTACAACAGCAGTGTCCCCTACCTGGGATTGAACCTACCACCCTCTGGTCAAGAGTCCAGAGCGCTGAGCCCTAGCCACTACTCCACATATAGAATAGGGTAATCCATGTTAGTACATCAGAAGATGTTTTGAAAAAGTAATATACATTGTAATTTAAAATAGTAAATACGATATAATAATAATAATATTAAGAAGAAGAAGAAGAAGAAGAAGAAGAAGAAGAAGAAGAAGAAGAAGAAGAAGAAGAATATATTGACTGAGTTTAGCAATGTGCGCTATTTAAGCATATTTTCCTAATGCTGCACAGATTTTGTGTAAAACCTGTTCAAGTTAGCCATATGCGTGAACTCATCCAGAAAAGACGTCACCAGGTCACGCATCTCCCGAGCGTAGATTCTGCGCAGATCGCGCATCTCCTGACAGGTTCTGCGCTGGAGCAGCCGCGGCTCAAAACAATAGACGAGCGTTGGCTGACAAAGAAGTGTGTAGGCAACCAGATACAATCCTCACTCCATGTGCTACTGCCACCTAGTCAGGGGGTGTGAAGCGCCTTCGAGTCATGTCATTAATTATTAATGAAAGGCTATCAGAGACAGGGAATAACCTACTTTGAATTAAGGAGAATAAATCAGCTTTACTAACAGGTAGTTGAAGTGAGATATGTGACCATATATGCAAGTATTTGAACTATTTTTGTCCCAGATCAAAATACAGTACTGTCTAACAACCCCTTTGTGAGAGGGCGGAGGGAATCCTGCCCGTTATAATACTCATTAATTTGTTTCACATCACAATACATACGCTTATATTGTCTCTTTATAGCAGGGGCTATTTCTACTATACATTTTCTGATCATGCTGTAAATTATGAAGCTGGTGGAGCACAAAGGGAACTTCGATTGCTGTTCAAATGCTGTTCATCTTCCAAAGCTGTCCACACTCGGTCTGCACAGACCGTGACGTTACGCGCAGACTCCCGTCTGCAATCCAGCCGACAAAAAAGTGAATTGCTTTCATACAGGCAGTGCTAGAAAGCAAGCTGCATCAGGAGAGCGAGTCACAGTGAAACCGTTTTGTGAACGGAAACTACAGGAGGAGAGCAGGAGTGTGTGAATGAATAATGAGCTTAGAACAGCGACAAATAACTGTCCTACACTGTCCCCTGGTGGGAATCATCTGAAATGCAGTGCTAAAGATATTGTATACCGATAGCTAGAAAAATGTGTTTGAAACTGAAAACTGCGTCTACTATTTGTTGTTTTCTGTTCACTTCAAAAAACCCTGCTGTCTACATTACAGTGATCCCCAACACTGGAAGCTAATATGATGCAGTCTCTCATCATTGTCACGACTGCTGGGTGTGTATTGTTTATAAAAAAAAAAAAAAACACTACATAGTTATATGAAGGATATCTCTTCATTATTCAAATACGGTTAGATATTAAATGTGTTACTTTTTCAGCATAATTCTATTTTTTATCGATTTATATGTATTTTTGATTCAGGATTAGGCTACTGAGATAAACCAAGTCGTTCACAGCACATCCTCTAGAACAGTTTGTATTCATGAATATCAGACGTCATATCATTATTCTCAAAAAAACTTGAACATGATATTTAGTATTTTAATTTCTCTGGATATGACACATTCAAATGTGTATTACACCATCAGAGAGTGGGAGTGTTGCAGGGAGAAAGTGTACAAATTAATGTGTGCTGTTTACCGAGTAGGAGTACAGGGGGATAGTTACCAGCAGGTACAGATTCGTTACCTTGTGCCTAACACTGAGCGAACTTTAAGTCTGAGATGAGCAATGCGGGAAGACAGTCATGAGCCACCTGTGGTGCTGAAATGTGACTAGGCATCTACTAACCGTAAACCATGAATGGGTTTAATCAGAACAATATAAAACCTGAAAACGGCGCTCTGCTGAAGAGTGGGGTTAAAATGAAGTTAGCCGCGGTTCATTTCAAATGCTTTGTATGTGTTTAAAATAGTCGCTGGATTTTAAAAGCTGTTTTTAGTATTACTACGTTGAGTATCTAATGGATGAATTAACTGTAGAGAAAAAAAAAAACAATTTTATTCAAGGAAAAATATATAAGACTAAAGCTATAGCAAAAAAAAAGTTTCCAATTGTGACATCGTGAAATCTAACATGAAATACTCTACTACTATTACGGTTTCTGGTAGACACTTGCCGTATCATTTTGTAGTTTCTTTGATTACATGATGTTAAATAAAATATATCTAAATTATGTTCATATACGCCTAGATTTCTTTTAAAAGTGTGTCTCGATCGTCAAATTCTAGATGATGCTAAACTTTTGGCCATAATTGTAATGTTGAGCTCAAATGGAATACAATTAATTATCAATTATTGCTAATTATCATAATTGAAAAGCAATTTGGAAAAAGTAATAGTTTATAATTAATTGTATTACATTTGAGCTCAATATTTTTCCTTTCGCTCCACAGCACATTTGTTCAAAATAAAATGACGATATTCTTTACTAAGATTTGTTAATCTAAATATAGGATCTACAATACCTGCACATATTAAAAAGCAAAACACGAGCAGATAGTAAATCTTCATCTTCACTGCGTGCAGGACGGGTGCGGTTGTATCGGTCAGAGTTGTGAGCTTCGCTCTGTACACGTCTTTCTCAACACATGATAGCCGTGAGCCTCGCTGTGTACAAGTCTATCTCAACACATGAGAGCTGTGAGTCTCGCTGTGTACAAGTCTATCTCAACGCATGAGAGCTGTGAGTCTCGCTGTGTACAAGTCTATCTCAACACATGAGAGTTGCATGACTGAAATGTTTGAACACATGTAGGCTCCTCCTTCTGATGCTCTGCTCTCATCCATTGATTATCACTTTAAAAGACACCTAGCTTTTGCTTTCAATGGTTTTTACCCTCACTTCATATCCAGTTATCAGTTAACACGTGTTCATTCCATTAAAATAGAGACACTTGTATAACCCATCTTTACACAGCACAGGATTAAAGCGGTCTAGTTATTTCAGCTCAGTATGAAGCTAGAGTTCAGAAGTGCATGACCTAGTTAACCATGCATGCATTGACTGGTGCAGAATTGCATGAGAATGTCCTGAATGGAATATACTTATGAATTGTTATTCCCACACAGTGCTGTACTACAGTGCCACCTGGTGTTCACAGATGCAGAATATATTTGATTCGCTCTCCTGGGTCCTGACGGCACCACTGCAGGTATATGCTGCTGTGTATGAACTGCAGTGTATTGTAACCGACTGGTCTTCTTAAGAACATAAGAAAGTTTACAAATGATAGGAGGCAATTCGGCCCAACTTGCTTGTTTGGTTGTTAGTAGCTTATTGATCCCGGAATCTCATCAATTTCTTTTTTCAGGTCAAAAAAGTCCCCTGGGTCGACATTGTCAATACCTTTTAGAATTTTGAATGCTTGAATCAGATCACAGCATAGTCTTCTTTGTTCAAGACTGAATAGAATCAGTTATTTTAGCCTGTCTGCATACGACATGCCTTTTAAACCTGGGATAATTCTGGTCGCTCTTCTTTGCACTCTTTCTAGAGCAGCAATATCTTTTTTGTAACGAGGTGACCAGATCTTTTTGTGGATCGGTATTATGTTTGCAATTCTCTAGTCTCTTGTTGCAACCTCTGTGCTAAGAGACTGTTGCATGATCTTGTATAGTGGTTTGCAAATAACTTCTTTCATTTCTTTGAGTACTATTGGGAGGATCTCATCCGGCCCAGGGATTTGTTTATTTTAAGAGCTCCTACTCCCTTTAACACTTCTGCCTCTGTTACACTAAAGTTATTTAAAACTGGATAGGAACAGATCGACATGTGGGGCATGTTGCCCATACCCTCCTTTGTAAAAACGTGTGAAAAGTAATCCTTTAATATATTTGCTTTTTTTTCTCTTCATCTATGATTTTGCCATTTGTACCTCTTAGACATTTTACCTCCTCTTTGAATGTTCTCTTGCTGTTATAATATTGGAAAAACTTTTTGGAATTAGTTTTAGCCCCCTTAGCAATCCTAATTTATATCCCTCTCTTGGCCTTTCTAAATTCCTTTTTGACTATCCATCGTTTCTCTGTGCACGGTTTTTTTCTATTTTACTTCAATCTACTTCTATTAGTCTCTGTTTCATTCCTTTATAGTTTGCCTTTTTAAAATTGTAAAATTGCAATTTTGGGGGTTTTATAAGCACTTCAAATGAGACAATGTTGTGGTCTGAGTTTGCCAATGGTTCTCTGACCTCTGTTTTAGTTATTCTGTCTTCTTGTGCTTGCAGTGCACCAGGCGATTGTGTAACAGAGTCTTGATCTTCAAAACTGGAACCTGTGGAACGGGAACAAGAGGTGATTTTAGGATACAACACAACAACGTGCGGTCAGAATTATTATTTTATAAATTGTTATTATAAAGAGGCCTACAATGTAGCACTGCAGCAAGATATTGTACCTATAATTCCAAGAACTGTGCACAGAACAAGAAGCAGGTCCATGTCTGCAGGCACTCTGCAGTATTGAATTAGTGCAGTGATGGATATCGATGAGGGGTCTGTGTATTCGTCTGTTTAAACCTGTTATTCTAACTGAGATACTGAGTGCACTGCATGTGTATGCTGTCTCATCTCCTTTTGCTGGGCTGACCTGATTTTACTGAAATGAGTGTACTGCACCGCCACCTACTGGCTGAAAATAAGACTAATGTGCTAATAAGTTCAATTCCAGAGCATTTGGTTAAAAGATTGAGTCGCCAGTTTACTATGATCTCAATATCTCAGGTTCTACTCCTGTCACAATATCTCAGGTTCTACTCTGCTCAGCACTGCAATGTATTTTTAATAACATGTACTGTGTAGAATAGGATAAGCCATGTTAGTACATCAGAAGATGTTTTGAAAATGTAATATACATGGGAATTTAAAATAGTAAATGCTATATAATAATAATAATAATAATAGAAATAGAAATTTGACACTGTCCATGGTCCTGTTTAGCAATGTGTGCTGTTTAAATGCGGGCAGTTTCTAAACATAATACAGGACAGTGTGTAAGGATTTATTAAGCATATTGTTCTTTTAAGTTATTATATCTGCTTGGGACATTTCTAATGAAAAACAAGAGACAAACAGCAGATTCAAAGGAACGTATGCTGTGTTCACGTACGCATATTTTCCTAATGCTGCGCAGATTCTGAGCAAAACCTGTCCAAGTTCGCCATCTGTGTGAACTCATCCGGAAAAGACGTCACTAGGTCACGCATCTCCCGAGCCTTATCCAGGGCGACTTACAATTGTTACAAGATATCACATTATTTTTACATACAATTACCTATTTATACAGGTGAGTTTTTACTGGAGCAATCTTAACAGCAGTGTCCTCCACCTAGGATTGAACCCTCCGATCAAGAGTCCAAAGCCCTAACCACTACTCCACACAGTTGCCCTGTGATTAAAGAGTCAAATTAAAATGATTTGACTCTTTTTCCACACAGTTATTATACTTTTTAAATATTCAGATATTTATTCTAAAGGTTTAAACATGTAAAAAAAAAAAAATAATGCTAAACGGTTGAAATGAACCTAAAACCGCTTTGTTATTTTCAGCAGGTGTAATTGGTTATTGATGAAAGGCTATCAGGGACAGGGAATAACCTACTTTGAATTAAGGAGAATAAATCAGCTTTAATAACAGGTAGTTGGAAGTGAGATATGTGACCATATATGCAAGTATTTGAACTATTTTGGTCCCAGATCAAAATACAGTACTGTCTAACAACCCCTTTGTGAGAGGGCAGGGGATCCTGCCCGTTATAATACTCATTAATTTGTCTCACATCACAAAACATACGTTTATATTCTCTTATAGCAGGGACTGTTTCTACTATACTTTTTCTGATCATGCTGTAAATTATGAAGCTGGTGGAGCACAAAGGGAACTTCAATTGCATCCCCTTCTTCTGCGATTAGAATTTCTCTCAACACCACCTCCATTTTGGTTCTGCTCAGAACTGTTGTTCATCTACCAAAGCTGTCCACGCTCCGTCTGCACAGACAGTGACGTTACGCGCAGACTCCCGTCTGCAATCCAGCCTGCAAAAAAAGTGTCGTGAACGCACCCACAATCTCCTGGCTGCTATAGGAGATCCTTGTAGTAATTATACCCACAACACAATATTCTCTCCGGTTTTCTTTTTTATGTTCGTCGATTTTAACCACAAACCTCGCTCCACCCATTGGTTACATTTGCATCTGAAAACAATGTGAAGAATGCATCTGTAGCAGAGAAAGAGTCGACCCGACCCTTACACAAACCTGCAGCTTGTGTAGGATGAATAATAATAAAAAAGTGTTTCATTCAAAATCCTGGCCCTCGGTTACTATAAGTGTAAGGAATGTTTAAAAATCGGAAGATGCAACAGCCTGCAATTGTTGTCTCGCACTATACTGAATAATGCTACACCATCGTCTCTACTGTCTTAGTCGGTGCTGCTTACGATTGAGACAGGTAAGCAACTGTAAAAAGCAGAGGGACCACTGTCTTTAGTTCAAGTGACTAGGGTTCTATTTTTTTTTAAGAAAATTCAATTTTCTTTACGGATTATTTATTTATTTATTTATTAGTCGATTACATACATATATATATATATATATATATATATATATATATATATATATATATATATATATATATATATATATAATTTTTATTGTGTTTCGATAAAAAGTATTTTTTTTTAATATTTCTTTTGTTTTTGTTTTTTTGTCTTTCTTTTAAAATCTCTATAGAGGATAAAGCCTCTACACAAATGTTTGTCAATATAGTTATGATTTTGCTGTTAATTTATATGTTATATTTGTTTTTATTTATATATATATATATATATAATACGAACTGAGTCAGTGATGCTTACGGCTGAGACAGAATTATAAGAGGCTGGTAGTAAAGGACGTTAACATTAATATTTATTCATTTATTTCTGTATATTATTGCAGCAGGACAGGCAGGCAGACATCTCAACACTGAATAATCAAACACAACGCAAAATGAAAAACAGACCGGTTACATATTATTATTATTTATTTTTTAGCAGACAACCTTAACCAGGGCGACTTACAATTGTTACAAGATACCACATTATTTTTACATACACTTACCGATTCATACAGTTGGGTTTTTACTGGAGCAATCTAGATAAACTACCTTGCTTAAGGGTACAGTAGCGTCCCCGACTGGGATTGTACCAACAACCCTCCGGTCAAGAGTCCAAAGCCCCAACCACTACTCCACACCCCAAACATGATTATTGATTGTGCTCTGATTCCAGAGACAGCATTGTAAAGAGGTCTCTAGTTAGGAGATGATACAGTAATCATAATAACACAACTCCATTTCTATCAAACCCTCGTTTGTCCGTTGCTGGTTTCATTTCTCTAAATGCTTGTTGGGTGTAAAATGCTGTTGCTGCATCAACAGGTGTAAAAGCTGGTAATGAGATTATGAATACTGCTGTGTTTTAGAAGCCCTGGCAGCTACAAGCTTCAATCGGAGAATTATTATGTACACCTTTCTTTTAAAGCCAGTTCTGATGGATTCAATTCAAAGAAGACTATGTGGCGATCTGATTCAAACATTCAAAAAATCCTAAAGGTATAGACAATGTCCACCCAGGGGACTTTTTGACCTGAAAAAAGAAACAAGGACCAGGGTTCACAAATGGAGATTAGTCAAAGGGGCATTCAGAACAGAAAATAGGAGGCTCTTTTTCACACAGAGAATTGTGAGGGTCTGGAACCAACTCCCCAGTAATGTTGTTGAAGCTGACACCCTGGGATCCTTCAAGAAGCTGCTTGATGAGATTCTGGGATCAATAGTTACTAACAACCAAACGAAAAGATGGGCTAATGGCCTCCTCTCGCTTGTAAACTTTCTTATGTTCTTATGTTCTTATGTTCTTAATGTGCTGTTGTTCAAAAATATATTTATTAACAACTGCTGTTAATAAATCAGCCAGCAACGAGATATATATATATATATATATATATATATATATATATATATATATATATATATCAGACTTTACTTAATTTAGAAAAAAACCCACATGTATTTTATATCTTTTTATTTATTAATACTTCTACTAATATTATTATTATTACTTATTATTAGGGCTTCTGATTTTCGGTTTTAACCGATAAAACACGATAAAACACCCCCGATACAAATATAATTAAATCAGTGGATAGCCAATAAACATCGGAAAACACCGGAAAAACTGTGGAAATGGTTAATCTATTCACGTTGACTTTACCCTTTTCCCATTAAAAAAAAAAAATAAAAACCTACCACAAAAATTATAATAAATACATTTCCCAAGGCTGCTGGACAATGTCCCGCCTTCCTGACTTGTATCTATCATTGATTCATTCTGAATACTTTAAAACGCCCCCCAACTACTGAATGACAGCACATTCCTACATTTCTATTGGAGACTCCTTGCAAGATTTTAAAACAATATTACAATCAGGATGGAGGCTTGTTAGTGGGATTTAAAGCTGTATTACAGTTAAAATATGGAGGATTTAAAACAGAATTGTGGCGAAATGTACAAAAATTCCTATAAACAAAAAAAAACCCCAGAAGAATGTGCCCATGACCATAGGGATTTCGTTGTGGAAGACAGTATAGCAGGTGGAACATTACTTAACCTGGGAGCCTTAACTAATTAGATTAGAGACCAATTATCATGACTGCTTTTACCTATAAAATGCCAGGTCTGGCTGTATTCAGGAAAGGCTGCTTAGTTTCTTTAATCCTCCTCCTCCTGTCTGCTGTGTTTTCCGATCAGAGTTCCATCTGCGGCTTGGTAAATTGGCTGCACCGGTTCACCCAGTGCAATTTCATTTATTTGCTTAATGGTTTGTTTGTTTAATGTGCTTTTCGATCTTGCCTCCTGTTTGTTTTGGGATGGACGGTTCTGTTTGTGTGCACTGTCTGGAGGTATTGTTTGAATTTTATATACATAGATATATTGATTCTTTTATGAACTGTGGCTGGTATTATTTTGTAATCCTTGTGTTTGTGTTTGCCACTGTTTCTCTTACCGTTGCTTTGTATTTTATTTTTGAACGGTATTTATTGTATACTGCTTCGTTTGACAGTGTTTTATTTATTTTGTGTGTTTTTTATTTTCTTTTACTAGTGCACACTCTTATGGTGCCTAGTTCACAGACTTAACATTATGATTAGACAATTCTCGTTGAATACCTTTATCAGAGCTATTGAAGATTGCTTTTCTCTGGTTGTTGGAACTTTGTTCCACCGACTGTGATCAATCAGGATAAATTGTCACTTTAAACTGAGTTTGAGTTCACGTTATTTACTATGGTTTAAAGCATTGTATTGGGGTTTGTTTTTGTTGTTTTTGAGTTTTGCTGTGTTACGTTACATGTTCACTTTGTTTCTGGTGTGTATTAATTTCTATTTTGAAGTTTACCTGGTATAGTCGGAGGGAGGTTCTAATAGAGCTACAGTTTACATTCTCAGCACATTTGATGAGCATAAACATATCTTTGTAAAGATGATTCTGTCTGATACCTCATTCAATTCTTGTGTCACTTGATAATAAAAACTGCTGTCTGCACTGCTGTCTCTGTTATCCTTCATTTATTTGAGGGGGACTTGAAGGTTTTATTATCTTTGCAACTTCTAGGCAGAGGTTACAATATGCCGATATGCCGTAGTCGGCAGGATGGAAATTAATTGAGACAGTTGTGCAGTTTAACAGTGTAATTACTGATCAGGAATACAGTTTGAAAGAATTTATTTTTGTGGCAGGTAGGGGGGTCGAGGCTCCCGTAGAACGTTTAGTATATGTACCTAGGGAAAGAAAATGCCCAAAGTTTTCAGGGACTACCAGCTTGGCTATTGGAGACGATGCTACTGGCCCAAAATGTCAGGTGAAATTGAGCGGTGGTGCAAAGTGTGAGTTGTGTACCTTTGCTAAGGCTGTGCAGCTGAAGGTTTGTACTTTTCAGGGCAACCTGTTAGCATCCGGCCCGCTGGAAGTTCTAGCTATAGATTTTACACTACTGGAGCCATCTAGTGATGGCAGAGAGAACGTCCTAGTGCTGATGGATGTATTCTCCAAGTATACACAGGCAATACCTACGCAAGACCAGCGTGCTACTACAGTTGCCAAAGTTCTGATTCATGAATGGTTTTATCGATTTGGGGTATCCGGACGAATACATTCAGACCAGGGACGTAATTGAGAGTGCTGTGATTCAACCAACTCTGCCAGGTATAATGCATTCAGAAGAGTTGTACCACTTCATACCACCCACAGGGGAATGGGCAGTCTGAGCTTTTAACCGTCACGTTACCACGACATTTACTACGCACCCTTACCCCTGAAAAAGAAACACCGCTGGGTGGAGCACCTTCCACAAATGTTATTCACCTATAATACCTCTGTCCATCAGTCAACAGCTCGAACCCCTACTTTTTAATGTTTGGACGTGAAGCCAAACTGCCAGTAGATTTCCTCCCTAGGGATTGAAGGATTGAATAATACAATGCTTACCTTCAGTGTGATGGATGTATTTTGAAATAAACCAATAGTACTTCAAGATAAACAAAAAACTTTAATTGTTCATTGGAAAAACGCATCAATTGGCTGACATGAACGGACACAGGAAAAGAGGCAGACCTAGAGTACTGTATAAAACCTGCTGTTAGTCACAAAATCATTACCTTTGTACCATTTCAGGTTATTCACTGGACTTGAACTGCTTTATTGAATTTCAATAAAAACTTTGAAAAAAAGTATATATATCTGTATATTTTGACTGGTATATATATATACGATATATATATATAGTCAAAAGTTTTATAACTACCCCAAATTTTTCCAGTTTTATTGAAATTTAAGCAGTTCAAGTCCAGTGAATAACCTGAAATGGCATAAAGGTAAACTTCTGCCAGAGGTTAAAAAAAAAAAAGTTTAGGTTTACCAAAAACTGAAAAATAATGTACATTTCAGAGTTATACAAAAAGGCCTTTTTCAGGGAACAAGTAATGGGTTAACAACTTACAGCTGTTCTGCAGCAATGGAAGTAAATTAAGCCTTGAAAGTTGATGCTAACAATTCCTACAGGTGTCCCAACTTTTGTTGATTACTTACAAACCCTCTGTCTGTATAAAAGCAGTGTTGGAACAGACTGTGTTACTACACCCTCTTAAGCATTATTTGGACAGTATTGTACTGCAGAAAGTAGTATATTGCTCTTATAATGGCGAGAAAAAGGCAATTAACAAAGGAAGACAGACAGACCATTATAACCCTTAAAAGTGGTCTCTTTCCTTTAGAGAAATTGTAAAAAGCCAAGGTGTCCAGTGAGTACAGTTTCCTACACCATGAAAAGGCACTTGGAAACTGGAGGAAACTTTAACAGGAAGAGGTCTGGCAGACCCAAAGCCTAACATAATCAGAAGACAAGTTTCTGAGAGTCAACAGCTTGCGTGATAGGCGGCTCACAGACAACAGCTTCAAGCACAGCTTAACACTGGTCGAAGCGGGCAAGTCTCAGTTTCAACTGTGAAGAGAAGACTTCGAGCTGCAGGTTTGACAGGTCAAGTGGCAGTAAGAAAGCCATTGCTAAGATGGCAAAATAAGAAAAGAGGCTTGCCTGGGCCATGAAGCACCGCCAGTGGACTACTGAAGACTGGAAGAAGGTCTTATGGACCGATGAATCAAAATTTGAAATCTTCGTTCATCACGCAGGGGTTTTTGCACGCCGTCGAGTAGGCGAAAGGATGGTTCCCTCGGTGTGTGACACCAACTGTCAAACATGGAGGAGGAAGCGTGATGGTCTGGGGCTCTTTTGCTGGTGATGGTCGGCGACTTGCACAGAGTGACTGGCACCCTGAACCAAAACTGCTACCACAGCATTTTGCAGCGCCATGCAATACCCTCTGGTATACGCCTAGTTGGTCAGGGTTCATCCCACTAAAAGATAATGACCCAAAACATACCTCCAGGCTATGTCAGAACTACCTTAGAAGAAAAGAACAAGACGGTAGGCTTCAAATCATGGAATGGCCAGCAGTCTCCAGACTTCAACCCCATTGAGCTGGTTTGGGATGAACTGGACAGAAGGGTGAAAGCAAAGCAACCTACAAGTGCAACACATTTGTGGGAACTTCTGCAACAGTGTTGGGAAGAACTTTCCGAACAATATTTGATTTCCATTGTAGAAAGAATGCCACGAGTGTGTTCGGCTGTTATATCTGCAAAAGGTGGCTACTTTGATGAGTCAAAAATTTAGATTAAATTTTGTTAAACAAAACCATTCCATGATTTCTTTATCACCAATTGTTTATTTGTTCTATGCTTTAATTTCAGAGTACATTGTGACATTAAACTGCGTAAATTTCAATAAAAACTGGAAAAATGGAGGTGTTCTAAAACTTTTGACCGGTAGTGTATATCTATATATATCATTTATCCCAGACTGCAATAACTGCCCAAATGTTTAAATAGGACTTAAATATGATATAAATGGGTTGTCAGCCATTACAGTTTATATGCTTATTTGAATTACAATCAACAAAACAAAGAACATTTATAATACTTGTTATTCAAATGCTAAACAGTTGGATAATACACAAATATGAAAGGTGTGTAAACAATAAAATCACAAAGGAATAAAAATAACAATGTATGTATATATATTTTAAACTTGCCTGAAAGATTAAATTTAATATAATTAGGAATAAATAATCAAAATAGTATATCAACAACACAAACCACACTCACATGTTTGGTTCTGATTGATACATAATATACAGCAATTGTCTTCAGTGCTAAATTAAGAGCAAGTACAATATATAATATATATACAGGTGTTTAAACGCTTAGATTGCTACGCTGTTCTCCATCAGTGATGGTCTCAAGTAGGGATATCCAGGATTGAGAGTTTTATTCCGAAGTGCGATCTCACTGTCGATGTGCTGTAGGGCAGACTGGAATTCTGAAATCAGCTTCCTGGGGGCTTCCTCTGTGAATCGTTCCTCTGGATAATCCCCTAGTTTAACCTGAGAGAGAGAGAGAGAGAGAGAGAGAGAGAGAGAGAGAGAGAGAGAGAGAGAGAGAGAGAGTTATATAGATATTCACATCATAATCTTCCCTTTACAAACAAACTACATTTCCCATCAGCCTCTGCCACCAGTCTTAATGATGAGGTATGCTGGGAAATGCAGTTATTGACATAGCGATTGACATTAATGCATGTCAGTGTCCTCAGCTTTTTAAACTGGGGAGAAAGAAACTGACTGAATCAGAGCAGAGAGACAGACACTCTGGGGTCTATTCATAAAAGGTTAACGGCTGTCATTGGGAGAAAACTGGAGTACATTAACAGATTTCATCAATAGCTGCTTATTGGAATACAGTTGCTATTCATAATGGATAGCTGAGGCTCCATTAAACCCAAATGACTTCTGTGAAGGACTATTTTAAACAAACATAAAGTTTTAATCGGTTCTGAATGTCAACCTGCTATTCATAAACGTGAACGACTGCAAAATGCTGTCGACAACTTGGCGTCATTGAACGCTGAGTACGGTGGTGTCTAAACTTACATTGTCAAAAAAGTTTTCTGACCGTATTAAAACTGCCAATGCAGTCAATTTAAAGTCAGTTTTCACTTTTAAAGTTTACGCTGAGTGTGTGAAAGATATACAGTTGTCCTTTCTTGACTTTTCAGATATATGTAGTCTACCCTGATGGCAAAAATAAAAGAGTTTGAAACAATCTTCTACCTGGAACTGCCAGTGGCCGTCATATTGACGGCTCTATAAAAAGAGAAAACAATAGCATTTCACGTTATACAGTAGGCTATAGTACCCTGTTTTTTAAAGGCTATTTATCCGTTATTTATGGATTGAATTGATCAGTCTGCAGCCCCTACATGAATGAAACAGTGAATACAACCAAGTAGTTGGCATTCATGGGGTTTCCATGCAGGTCAATTTACACATGAAATGGCGATGTGCGTGCACGTTTGGGAGAATTACTCGAGGGATAGGGTAAATCTCATATACTCGTGTAAATGACCAAACACACGGGAAAACCATGCCCAGTTTCGCATGGAAACCCGCATTTCACTTGTAAATGTTAATGAGCATGTTTATCCTTAACTATAGATATTGCAAGGGATCAGGTCAGTTGTTACTGTGGATTCCAAGATGGCAGAAAGTAGTGGCTGATGGGCGATTTTAGGGTTAGCAGTGGAGTAGTTCACCTTAATGCCAATGCGGGCAGCCTTTTTTTATTATTGTTTTTTGCTGTGTCTCGTCTGTCATGTTGTATATATCTTGTGGGTTTACAGTTCTGTATAAAACCACTTACCACAAACTGCGTTATGCATTTGTTATAGTATTAAAGCAGCTGTTTGAGAATACTCTTGCTATAAAAACTACACTAAAGTCAAACACGAAGAGCAAGTGAGATGCTTAACTGAATTAATATCCGTCCTTTTTTTGATCCCAGCTATGTCCAAAGACAACGCACGTCTGCCCTCCACGTTAATAAATATAGTTTGTGAACTGGAAGTCATAAGCCAGCTCGATCGCCCAAAACAGTGCAACGACATCCAAGTTGTTATTGATTGTGTTTTATTTGTTTGCATCATTAATATTTAAAACAGCAGTAAATCCAACACAACTTAAAAGAAAAGGAGAGCATCTCTGACAGCACGAGCCTCCTCAAATTGAAAAACAATTTGGTCAAGAGCAGTAAAGCATATTATTAACCAAGCAGGCACAGGGTATTTTTCTGTATTACAGCAGCTTAGATACACTAGTGTACCAGTTCTCTGCACATGGAAACCACATTTTCACAAAATGTCACTAGTAATCTTCAAAAATAGCATGAGTACTTTACGCATAGTTAATTTACATATCAACCCCCACCTTTCCCATTCATTAGCATGATGTCGGGATGAAAAGCCCGGTTTACTCGAAAAATAAACTTAGCGAATGGAACCCCAAAAGTATTTTACATGAGACATTTTTTAAAGTCGCATGGAAACCCCATGTTTCACACCAGGTGGCATGGGGCATTTCCATGGATGGTACATACGTAAGCTCATTTGTTTTGCATTACATTTCAGCCATCAACGCATTTGTTCTTTACAATGAATTGCCATTCACGTGTTTCATAACGTGGGTCTCACAGACACCAACTGCAAGAAATGCACAGGTAACAGTAACTAGGAGTAACTATACTGTATATAGCCTACTGTATAATCTATTGTAGCTAGACAAATAATCATTTTGTACAGAAAAGTGCAAATTGGGTTCTGTGAAGAAGGTAGTATCACTCTTTTATATATATATATATATATATATATATATATATATATATATATATATATATATATATATATATACACATACTTATATCGGCTGGGTAGCCTATAGCCTACAGTATCTGCTTTTAGGACTGTATATATCAACCCATTTATTTTTTTCAATTTTGTGTTACTTATTTGAGTATTGTTTGTATAGAGCTATGGAATGTCTTCAGAAACATTTTGTACAGAAGTAAAAGCAGTATGCACTGAAGAAATAGACCCCCGTGCCAGCTGACAAATACAATGGTAACATTAGCTGTGTCCAAATCGTGAGGAGAAAAAAGGGCACTGCATGCAGGTATGTGTGATTGAAATAAGTGATTTACATGTTGTATTATTATTATTATTATTATTAATTATTATTATTATTTAATTGTTTCCTGCAAACCAAAAAAAACAAAAAGTATTACTCTACGTAATATGAAACATCAATAGACTTACTCAGTTACTGAGAGCAAACCGAGTAGACAGAAACATAAAAAAATAACCTGTGGGAAATTTCATGTGGGAGCCATTTTTATTTGTAGTTGATTGGCAAAGCCACTTCATCATATCGTTTTCAACTTTTTTTTTGCCCTCTTCAGCTTTAGCTTATTTTTCTTTTCTAAGCCCCAGTAAGTTATTTAATTTTTCTATCCATATTTAAATATATAGAGGCAAGCTTGCAATACACAATCTAAATGGGGACTTTACTTGCACAACACTGTGTGCGTGCATGCAACGCTCTGTGAAGGATTTGGATGGGCGAGAATACTGTTAACCCATGCAAGGATGGTGCAAACTAAACAATACGTTTAAATCCATAAGTATTAATACACGCGATCACAAAGATACAAATACTGCTTTTAATAGAAGCACTACATTGAAAACCAGTATGAATATTGGTTTTGGCCCAGGTTCACCGCACCTGTTGAACCCCCCCATGTTGTGCCCCTGCATACAGGCAAGCTGTAACACGATGGGTGCTGCCGAGTTATTTCGTTGCTGCTGTTGGTAAATTGCATTTGTTTATGTTCCCAACAGCTAACGACAGAACTGAGTGAATGTTTCTAGAGCTGATGATGTCATCAAAAGGTGACGGATTTCAGTCGTGAACGAATATATACCCATTCATAAATTGCTTAGTGACAGTCGCGATTCGTCTGCACAGATCATTTATGAATATCAATATGGGCGACTTTCATTAGTTTTAAACTAAATTCGATTACCTAGGACACGTAATTTTATGAATAGACCCCTCTGACACTCAAAGGGTAACAACCATTCCCTTAATAAATGAACTACACTTTCCATGAGCCTCGGCCACCAGTCCCAACGGTGAGGCATGCTGGGAAATGTATTCATTTTTTTGACACTCACAAAGTCATCTGAATTTCGGCTGAGCAGCCAGACCGCGGCCAGGGTTCGGACGGTGCTGCCCACGTCCGCGATGCTCTCCAGGATGTCTTGTTGAGTCGTTCCCCCCACAAAGGAGGGAGGGGGCGGCGCACGGTGGGAGAGGCGTTGGGCATCCAGGTTGCAAAATCAAACTGAGGGGAACATGGAGTGGGGTAAATGTTAAATATCTCTGTCTACCTATATGTCAATCTATCTGTCTACATATCTGTCTACCTACTTGTCTATCTATCTGTCTACTTATCTATCTACCTATTTATATCTGTCTATCTACATATCTATCTGTCTATATATACTTGTCTACCTCTCTGTCTATATATCTGTCTGTCTACTTATCTGCATATTTCTATCTGTCTACCTGTCTATCTACCTATATGTCTACCTGTCTGTCTACATATCTATCTGTCTATCTGTCTACTTATCTATTTACCTATTTCTATCTATCTGTCTACCTATCTATAGGGTTAGGGGGCTAAACTAATAGGATACAGAGTGCTGGTATAGGGTTAGTTCAACACTGCAGTCTCTGTCTATCTTTTTGTGTGTCTGAGAGATAGCGAGACAAAGAGACATAGAGATGCAATAGAATTGTTTATACTTAACATACCTGACCCCATTAACTGCATTGTGCTGCACTGAGCAGGTATACAGAACCATTGTGAGGAACTTGATTAGTTAATGGACAGTCTGAAAAAGATTGGGATTCCTGTAACAGAAAAATCAAACAAATACAGTTCTGTACTGTGAAACTGTAATACAGTTCTTGGTGACTTGATAAGTTGAAAACTCACCTGATTCTTTGCGATTCAGAAAGCCATTAGAAAAGATTTTTTCACCCAATCCTGCAGTTCTGTGTCTTCAATCAAATCTCTGTCACTTCGGGTAAAATATTTAATAATTTCCTCTACAAACCTAACAGACAAAAAAAAATAATAATCAATGAAGAGAAATGTGTTCTGATACTGGACTAGTGGAATTACACTGGAACTGAAATGTACATACCAGACTAGAATTGCACTGGAACTGCAGTTTAGATAACAGACTAGTGGAATTGCACTGGAACTGCAGTTTAGTAACAGACTAGTGGAATTATTGCTTGGAACTGCAGTTTAGATAACAGACTAGTGGAATAACATTGAACTGCAGTTTAGATAACATACTAGTGGAATTGCATTGGAACTGCAGTTTAGATAACATACTAGTGGAATTGCATTGGAACTGCAGTTTAGATACTGGACTCTCTTTCTCACCATTTGATTGTGTTCCACAGTTTCATCCCATCCTGTCTGTAGTAATAACAAGGAATGTCTTCAACTCTGCGTGCAGCAATATCCTCCGGCAGACAGAGGGAGCTGTAGGTCAAACAGCTGTGTGCTTTCTGCAGCAGTTTAGCCAGACCATTTCCACCAGTGCTAATGGACTAAAATACAGCAGAAATATAGAAGTGACTGACAGGGACTCAGCTCCATATTACAAAAAAAAAAAAAAAACTACAGCTCCCAGCATCCCTCAGCACAGATGAGCAACAGTGAGGCATGCTGGGAGCTGTAGTTTTCTGTATTTATTGTTATCTCTATAGGAATCTACTGTCTCCATTGTTACTTGCTCTATGACTAATGTAACTGCATTTACTGTATTGTAAAGCATTTACTGTAAATCGCTCTTCAATGGAACTGCATTTACTGTAACACTAACATCGTGTACCCACTGTTTGAAACACTCCAGATTTCCCCAGCAGTTTGTCCCTCGCCATGATATTGATCTGCAGCGTGTATCTCGTGTGAGGAATCAGGAGCTAGCAAAGAAAATGTGACAATCATTCTTATTACGTGCTGTGGCACAGTACTACAGTTCTGTACTGTGAAAGTGTAATACAGTTCTGTGCTGTGAAAGTGTAACACAGTTAAGAACATAAGAACATAAAGTTTACAAACGAGAGGAGGCCATTCAGCCCATCTTGCTCATTTGGTTGTTAGTAGCTTATTGATCCCAGAATCTCATCAAGCAGCTTCTTGAAGGATCCCAGGGTGTCGGCTTCAACAACATTACTAGGGAGTTGGTTCCAGACCCTCACAATTCTCTGTGTAAAAAAGTGCCTCCTATTTTCTGTTCTGAATGCCCCTTTATCTAATCTCCATTTGTGACCCCTGGTCCTTGTTTCTTTTTTCAGGTTAAAGAAGTCCCCTGGGTCGACATTGTCTATACCTTTTAGAATTTTGAATGTTTGAATCAGATCGCCGCGTAGTCTTCTTTGTTCAAGACTGAATAGATTCAATTCTTTTAGCCTGTCTGCATACGACATGCCTTTTTTTAAACCCGGATAATTCTGGTTGCTCTTCTTTGCACTCTTTCTAGAGCAGCAATATCCTTTTTGTAACGAGGTGACCAGAACTGAACACAATATTCTAGGTGAGGTCTTACTAATGCATTGTAGAGTTTTAACATTACTTCCCTTGATTTAAATTCAACACTTTTCACAATATATCCGAGCATCTTGTTGGCCTTTTTATAGCTTCCCCACATTGTCTAGATGAAGACATTTCTGAGTCAACATAAACTCCTAGGTCTTTTTCATAGTTCCTTCTTCAATTTCAGTATCTCCCATATGATGTTTATAATGCACATTTTTATTTCCTGCATGCAATACTTTACACTTTTCTCTATTAAATTTCATTTGCCATGTGTCTGCCCCAGTTCTGAATGCTGTCTAGATCATTTTGAATGACCTTTGCTGCTGCAACAGTGTTTTGCCCTCCTCCTATTTTTGTGTCATCTGCAAATTTAATGAGTTTGCTTACTATACCAGAATCTAAATCATTAATGTAGATTAGGAATAGCAGAGGACCTAATACTGATCCCTGTGGTACACCACTGGTTACCTAAACTCCATTTTGAGGATTCTCCTCTAATCAGTACTTTCTGTTTTCTACCTGTTAACCACTCCCTAATCCATGTGCATGCATTTCCTTGAATCCCTACTGCGTTCAGTTTGAGAATTAATCTTTTATGTGGGACTTTGTCAAAAGCTTTCTGGAAATCTAAATAAACCATGTCGTATGCATTGCAATTATCCATTTTCAATGTTGCATCCTCAAAAAAGTCAAGCAGGTTAGTTAGACACGATCTTCCTTTCCTAAAACCATGCTGACTGTCTCCCAGGATATTGTTACCATATAGGTAATTTTCCATTTTGGATCTTATTATAGTTTCCATAAGTTTACATATAATAGAAGTCAGGCTTATTGGTCTGTAGTTACCTGGTTCGGTATTGTCTCCCTTTTTGTACAGTGAAACTAATACATTTCTGTACTGTGAAACCAATACAGTTCTGTACTGTGAAACTGTAATACAGTTCTGTACTGTGACACTAATACAGTAATACAACTGAATTCTGATGTACTGTATTTTGTTCTTCGTTAATCTCCAGGTGCCATCTTCAGCTGAAGCAGCTCTGACGTTATGCTCTTTATCAAATGATTAGCCATTGTGATGTTAATATCGTCACACTGGAGATGTGTGCTTCATTTTGCTAGAATGCATCTGTAGTCAAGCATGAAGTGCAGAAAGTGAACAAACTAATCTAGCACTATTGCTTTTGCTTTGGATGCATCTTCTGGTTTGGTGTCTTGGCTGCGGCTACTGGCAAGATTTTCCATATCAGTAACAGTGACTTTGTAGTTTTTCTCAATCACCTTCAGACTCCTCAGTCTGCTTGATAGCCACCTGGTGCTTTTAAGTCCACTGAAATGAGCAAGGAGAAGTTCCCCTATTCCTATCAGATCATGTCTCTTTTGTGTAGAGTAGTAATACATTTTGAACACCGATTTCATTGTCTCTTCAAATGTATGTAAATAAGGTACATTTTTGACAGCGTCAAGCACAGCCAGTTCGTGTGTGTATGCTACCTGCTCTTTCAAACCTGCAGCCACCCGTTTTCATAATGGCAGCTCCATCAAAGTTTGCAAAGACAACTTTCTTCTGCCACACTTCCTGATTAATTCCTACATTATCAAGAGCTCTGTCTATCACTTTTAAAACACCAGGTGAATCTGCATGTTTAACAGTGTTACATTTGACCATTTTGGTTATAACTGCTCTGTTATCCTGTATCAACCTAATGTAGACTATTCCATCATCTAAAATCAACATAAATCTGCTCTGTTCAATTCAATTTGCTGTCTGATTGTCCAGCATGTCCTTAAGTTCAATGCCGTTTGCTGCCTGTAATTTACACAAACTAGCAAATTTATTCAAAACCAGTTCTTCCTTGGCAACATAATAGGTAGTGCAAAAAAGCTGTGTCATGTCAAAATGTGACATGTCCATTTTAGCGACAATTCTTGCCATTGGCATCTGCCCTGGATTTTCTTTGGCTTCTTCAGCGTTTACACATTTCTTGTGATCTGCAGAAGAGTCATGGGTTTTTATGGGATCTTTACGGACCATATTTGTACACCTGATGAAAGGACTTCCAAGATATGCAATCTGATTGAATTTCTAGCAAACCTGGCAAAACATTTCATTCTTCTCCTTGTCACATGTGAGCCAAAAATATTTTTAGTCCACGATGGCACAAAAGAGCGCTTTCTCTTTTTTTCATATTCTTTTTTTTTCTGCCACAGAGTCCTCATGCTGTGGGACATATTTTAAAAGAAGACGTGGATGATCATGTGTTGCAGGGGGACATGCGCGTTAAGTCATAGTCAAAGAGCAGTAGCAGTGCTCTTTTCGGTTTATTAAATGCTTTAAAAATTGGATTGGTTGGTTGCGCAGACCACTGTAAATCCCAAGTAATAAGCTATCTGGGCGATCCAGTTCCTTTACAGGTTTAATAGCATTAGTACTTCAATACAGTAATACAGATATGGTTAATTATATATTTAGCCCTTAGGCCAGCCATGAAAACAGCTAAAACACCTACAGTTACATTCTAAAGTGTTCAATATATCACTCTTTTAAAACTAATATATCATTTCTAAACCTTATAGCAATGCATCCAAAATATAAAAGATATATTAAATTCAAATATATGCTTACCTTCCAGTATACAGTATGGAAGTATAGTGTAGGCTATATAAAAAAATAAGAACTGTCTTCAAAAGGCAGAAACTTGACTTCGACCAAACAGCAATCAATTTTTCACAGACCCTCAGAGCATTGGTCACGTCAGCTTGTAATTATGTTGAGTGATATCGAATGGAGTCTTGCTCTGGGCTGATATAGGATTTTCCTCCTTGAATACATTAGGAGTCCCAGTTGAACTCGGCCTTGACAGTTCTTATCTTTGAGTTAATTATACATTCTAGAAGGATCAGGTCAACTCCTTTTTAAAACTGATTGGATATAATTTCTTGCCAAAAAATATTGAAACATAATTTCATAGCTCATAGTCAGGTGAACCAGAGTTCACAGAATCCTTCTATAATACAATACAATGCAATACAATACAAGTTTTATATGTGTAACAAAAGATGCTGTATACAGGTATGTTACAAAGTATAGGACAAAGACTTAGGGTTTTATACAAGCCTTTGAATAAGCATACAGTGGTTAGTTCAGTTATTTTCATTTAAATTTAAGCCATAATAAACATATTAAGTATAATAGCCTTATTTAACTTTGCCATGCTTGGACTATGCCTGACCTCTCTCTGTTTCTAAAGTTGCCTGCACAAGCAGGTTTCAGACACCCTGTTTACTGGCCAAGGCCAGTTTTAATTAATAAAAAACTCTACTATCTGGCTTTTCCAAATTCACGCATGAAGTAATTTTTTTTGCTGATTCAAGAGCGCCTCGACCGGTATCTTTTCAGATAATAAAAAAAACTTACATCCTTATTTTTATAACTAGGCTCTCATTATTTTCTTATACTATAATGAGATACATACCCCTGTGTGGCAATGTGCTCCGCCCCTGTGTGCATTTCTGTGTTGTATGTTGCGTGCATGTGTTAATGTTGGTGTATAGAGATGGCTGCACGGGATATAAATGGGTGTGTGCAGCACGAGTTATTTAAAATGTATAATTGTATTTAGGCACGGGATTGCACATCACTTCACGTGCATTTAAAGTATTTAATATGTGAGCACGAGGTTGCACGTAATTAATTCACATGCTGGGATTCAAGTGAATAATTAATTAGTAATTGAATCCCAGCACAACAGTATATATAGATGCACGTTTGACTCACTTGGGGTTGGGTGTTCGTGAGTGGAGAACGGGTGAGAGAGAGAGGAGATAAGTTATTAGGAATAACACTTGTTACAGCGTGCTGGAAGTGCCAGCACGGTACTTGCTTAAATGTTCGTCCACTTGTTTTGTGTGTTAGTACGTTTTGTTTGTCTGTTTATTTTGGCGTGAAGTGCCGTGTCCTGTTTTGTGTTACAACCTTTTTATTTTCTGTTGATTATTAAATGCTGAGCGCGATCACGCGCTCAGCTTCACCAAAACCCCAAGTCTCTGTTGTTTATTTCCTGTTTCTGGTCTGACGTCACCCACTGCAGCCGTCTTTGTGACACCCTGGCTTTCTTAAAGCACCTTCCATTGGTTACACCGTGTAACAATTTTTTTTTTTTTTTGGTTCCTGGGTAGTAAGTGTTATTTCCTAATTGCTTATGCCTCAAAAGTATAGAAAATGGCTATTATTCCCCACAAACTTTGCTTTTGTGACCAGGACAGTGATATTTTGAAATTTACCTATTTTCCAGAACATTCCAGATAGATTCAGTGCTGAGTAAACTTGGAGTAACTTCTATAACTTTCTAGAACTTTCCAGTAATATAAATAGTAGTATAAATACAGGGCCTTAAGCCCACCAGTTCAGTTAGTTCCAGCTGCCTAAGTGGATACATATCTGCATTTTTCTGAGATGGCATCAAGAGGCTGCAAGCATCCGGCAGACGCATTTTGCTATGTCTGCGCCAATTTATCAAGACAAGAGCGAAAAAAGTACTCAGTGGAAGCATCTGCTAAGATGTGTGAGGCCTACAAGGCATATTTCGGCATGCCTGTCGGGATCAAGACAAACCCGGGCACCTCATTTCACCTCACGAGCACTGCAAAAAAAAAATCTGGAAGGTAAGATGGACAATTGTTGCTCAGAATTTTATGTTATAAAATTTGTTAATTTTAAAATTGTAAACGTTTTAATTTTAAAATGTTTTACAATTTTTGATGTTATTGAAAAAATATATCATATATGAAAAAATGTTGCGAGAATCTCTTACACATTAGTCATGGGTGAAATAAATGTATTTTTGTAGGATGGTACAGAGGGGAAAAAGAGAGCCATGAAGTTCGCTATCCCAAGAATTTGGCGGGAACCCACTGACCACTCAAGCAACTGCTACTTCTGCATGGTGGACCCTTCCAAACGTCGGACTGGCAAGAATGCACCTGCTATCACGTATCCGGACCTTCCTTCATCCATCGCCCGGTGCCACACTGCCATGAGCTCTCCGTACCCACTCCTCCGGAGAGAGAGCAGCCCGTCTTTAGAAGAGAGCAGCAAGTCAGAGGCGAGGAAGACGTTGTAGATCCAGATGACAATTTCAGAGGTGGAGCTGAGAGAAAACCCATACTACCCCAACCAAAAAACCTCAACGACTTGATTAGAGATCTTGGTCTCACCAAGTCCAATGCCGAGCTTTTGACGTCTAGGCTCAAGCACTGGAACTTGTTGGATGAAAGTGTGCAAGTCGCAGATCAGAGGAAGCATCACCAACCTTTTTCTTATGTGGAGCTGGTTGAGACTCTGGTGAAGAACTACGGCACAATGGGCTGTAGGATGTCCCTCAAAGTCCATATCCTTGATGCTCATCTTGATAAATTCAAGGAGAACATGGGAGCGTACTCAGAGGAGCAAGGCGAGCGCTTCCACCAGGATATACTGGACTTTGAACGCCGCTACCAAGGACAGTATAACGAGAACATGATGGGAGACTACATTTGGGGGCTGATTCGTGAAAGTGATTTACAGTATAATCGTAAATCTCGAAAAACTACTCACTTCTAAATCTTTTGTAGTCATTTTTTGTATTACTTTAGTATAAATACATGTTAATTTGGATTCATATATTGTTGTTTTTTTCTGACTTTATGTGAAAAAGAAAAGACACAAATTAAGCCCGTTTTCTCATTGGAAATAGGTCAATTTCAAAATATCACTGTCCTGGTCACAAAAGCAAAGTTTGTGGATAATAATAGCCATTTTCTATACTTTTGAGGCATAAGCAATTAGGAAATAACACTTACTACCCAGGAACAAAAATTGTGTTACATAGTGTTATCATTCAAGGTTGGCAAATCCCGCTTTTAAGAGCCAACACCGAATCCTACTTTGAGGTGCCAAAGACTAAGCCTTATCTTTTGAAGGTCTAATGCCCTTCCAGAATTCTACTGTGTCTGAGACAAACATTTAATTCTGTTGCATTTAAACTCTACAATTGCCCTGTAAATACCTCTGTTTATTATTGCAGTAAAACCTTTATATGAACTAAACATTTATATTCTTTAGTTTAATTGATATTTTAATGTCTAAAATACTTTGTTCTTAATTGAGCACTGAAGACAGTTTCTGTATATATTGTACTTGCTCTTGAGTGTATTGTGCTGGTGAATGCAGTGTTACCATGTACAGGGGGTGCACAGAGGCCAGGTTACTGTGTGTTGCCATGCAGAAGACCTCAGCTTAGCAGGTGAGTGCGCAGCAGGTGAGTGATAAGCTGGAAGTAGTTGAAATCTGCACTGCGCACGTAGATCTTCGCAAGCAGCCAGTCTGCAGAGTGACTGGGCAGGAATATCGGGTTTTGTGGATGTGCTTTCTGCTTCAACTGTCATGAACATAAAAATACGGAAGTATTGTAAAGCATAGGAGTACATATGTAGACAGATACTATAGATAGATAGACAAATGTGTAGATATATAGATATAGGCACATAGCTAGAAAGGCAAATATGTTGACAGTTACAAAGACAGACAAATATGTAGATAGTTAGACTGATAAATAAGCAGATAGGTATAGTTCACTAGACTATATAGATAAACAGATAGATAGAAAGATAGATGAACAGTTATAGAGGGTAGATAGGCAGATATATTAATATACAATTTATATAAAGTTTTGCTAATTCCGTGTTTATTAAATTCACAAAATTATATGTGCCATGAAATATATTATTCATAAAATACATGTGGTGCAAACATTTAGTCCATAAAAATGTACCTTGAAGGCCATTAGGCAAAATTAATTTTATTTTATAGTATATATAGATAGGCAGATGTTTGACACAATAACTGGAAGTGTATAATGCTGAAGTTATCATGTTGTGTTTCAGAGGAATCAGCAGTGCAGGGGCTCCCGTGGAGCATCCAGTAAAGGTGCTCCGGAGTGCAGGATGTGCCCTATAGCCTGGAGATCGCAGGTTCAAATCCAGGCTATGTCACAGCCGACCGGGACCGGGAGATCCTAGGGGCGCGCGCAATTGGCTGGCGCTGCCGGGTAGGGAGGGCTTAGGTCGGCAGGGGAATCCACGGCTCACCGCGCATCAGCAACCCCTGTGGCGATAGGGCGCCTGTGGTTCTGCAGTGGAGCTGCCAGATCTGTGTTGTCCTCCGCACTATAGGTCTGGTGGCATTGCTGTGGATCTGCAGTGCAAAAACGGCTTGGCAGGAGCACGTTTCGGAGGACGTGTGTTCCAGCCTCCGTTTCCCGAGTCGGCGGGGGGGTTGCGAGCGGGGGGCCGAGGATAGATATAATAATTGGGCATGCTATATTGGGGAGAAAACCGGGGTAAAAAAAAAAAAATTGGGGACGACTAAATTAAAAAAAAAAAGAAGCATTGCATGCTGGGTACCTGGATAGCAATGGGTTTGAGTTGATTGTCGGGATCTTTGTACAGCAGACAGAGTGGGGCAGGGAGGTACTGAAGTTTTCCATGAATTATATTGGCTGGAAACTCGTCCAATAGCTGATAGTCCACCAGATAGATATTCCCTTTCAGAACAAAAACAAAAGCTAAACACTGTAAAGCACAGGGAGGTAGTGTAAACCATAGGGATGCATTGTAAACCATAGGGACGTAGAGTAAAACATAGGGAATGTGGTGTAAAGCAAAGGGAAGCAGTGTAAAGCAATGGAAAGCAGTGTAAAACAATCAGGAAGCAGTTTAAAGCAGAGGGAAGGACTGTAAAGCATAGGGAAGCACTGTATAGCACAGGGGAGCACTGTAAACCATAGGCAAGCAGTGTAAAGCAGAGGGAAGCAGTGTTTAAAGAGCTTTTTTAATTGAGCAAGGCTGCTCTGTAGTTCTAACCTGCATTTCGTTCTGCAGTGAAGTGGATTTCTCCAGGAATCTTGAGACCATGTCATTTGTGACAGCGAAGTTTGAAGGGATCTCTTTGCACTTTTTGATCATTATAGGATTGCAGCCGTTCAGAAACTGGTAACCGAAAAACGTATTGATTTCACAAACTCTAGAAAGATTGACAACAATGATTCAACAAAGACAATGATTACAGTCAGGGCTAGACAGACAGTCAGCTAGATAGACAAATACAGTAGCCTCCTGAATTATTCATACCCTTGATACAATACAACTGAAAGTATACAGTAGCCTCCAGAATTATTCATACCCTTCATACAATGTAACTGAAAGTTGGTTTTAGCAAAAAAAAAATGCAAGTGTATATTCAGTATTTGTTGCATAAATAAATGAAAACATGAAAATTGTAAGACTATCAATATTAGAGATCACAAAAACATATCTGTCCAAAATAATTGTATTTTAATTTACAGGGTGTGAATTAATCTGAACATCTAAAACTTAAATGCAATTATTTTGGACAGATATGTTTTTGTGATCTCTAATATTGATAGTCTTACAATTTTCATGTTTTCATTTATTTATGCAACAAATACTGAATGTACACTTGCATTTATTTGCTAAAACCAGTTACATTGTATTAAAGGTATGAATAATTCTGGAGGCTACTGTATGTAGATAGATATGTAGATAGCTAGTTAGACATACATACAGATAATTATTATTATTATTATTATTTATTTCTTAGCAGACGCCCTTATCCAGGGCGACTTACAATCGTAAGCAAATACATTTCAAGTGTTACAATACAAGTAATACAATAAGAGCAAGAAAATACAATAACTTTTGTTCAAGCAAAGTACAAGTGTGACAAAACACAATTCAATAATACAGCAGATAATAGTGATAGTTACATCAGGATATGATTAAATAGTGATAGTTACATCAGGATATGATTAAATACAAAAATACTACAGGTTAAACACTTGGCAGATTACAGTATTCTGAAGTACAGGATTAAATGCAGTAAAATAGGGGGGCAGATAAGAGCAAAATAAAGCACATTTAAATGAAGGGTGATAGTGTCCCAGGATACAAACAGAGGAGTTCTACAGGTGCTGTTTGAAGAGGTGAGTCTTAAGAAGGCGCGGAATGTGGTCAGGGACTGGGCAGTCCTGACATCTGTGGGAAGGTCATTCCACCACTGCGAGCAAGGGTGGAGAAGGAGCCGGCTCTGGAGGCAGGGGAGCATAGCGGAGGTAGAGCCAGTCTTCTAGTGCAGGCGGAGGCGGAGAGGTCAGTGGGGGTGTAGGGAGTGATGAGGGTCTGGAGGTAGCTGGGTGCAGTCTGGTCAAGGCACCTGCAGGCTAGTACAAGAGTCTTGAACTGGATGTGAGTGGTGATCGGGAGCCAGTGGAGTGGCGGGAGTAGTGGAGTAGCGTGGGCGGGCGGGCAGAGAAACACCAGGCAGGCAGCAGAGTTCTGGATGAGCTGGAGGCGGACGGGTGGCGGACGGGGAGGCCAGCCAGGAGGGAGTTGCAGTAGTCTAGGCGGGGAGAGTACCAGGGCCTGGACCAGGAGCTGGGTAGCGTGAAGTTGGTGAGGAAGGGTCGGATTCTTCAGATGTTGCTCAGGAAGAATCGGCAAGTGCTTGCCAGAGTGGAGATGTGCTGGGAT
Organism: Huso huso; assembly: GCA_036884735.1. Classification (NCBI taxonomy): domain Eukaryota; kingdom Metazoa; phylum Chordata; class Actinopteri; order Acipenseriformes; family Acipenseridae; genus Huso; species Huso huso. The sequence continues at coordinate 12,800,855 of CM072683.1, read as the reverse complement.
TAAGAGAGGCAGGAGTCCAGGGTGACTCCGAGGTTCTTAGCGGGAAGAGGAGAGAGTGTGGTAGATTCCAGAGGAACAGAGATAGAGATCAGAGGAGGGGAGGAGGAGGAAAGAAAAGGAGGTCAGATTTAGAGAGGTTGAGTTTGAGGTGATGCGAGTGCATCCAGGAGGAAATAGCAGACAGACAGGTAGAGATACGGGAGGAGATGGTGGAGTCAGAGGTGGGGAAGGAGAGGAAAATCTGAGCATCATCAGCATAGAAATGGTATGAGAAACCATAGGATAAACAGATAACTAGACAAATGTGTAGTTATACAGAGTGCTAGATAGCTAGACAGATAGACAAATAAAGTATCTAGTTAAATAGGTATACACAGACAGATAGCCAGCTAGCTAGATATGTAGATTGATATGTAAATAGACAAATATGTAGCTAGTTATACATACATACATACATACATACCATACAGATAGACAGACAGCTAGCTAGACAAATATGTGGATAGATAGACAGATTGATAAGCAGATAGCCAAACATATAGATAGTTAAACAGATATACAGATAGCTAGTCAGATAGATATATTACAATTGTTACAAGATATCACATTACATTTTACATACAATTACCCATTTATGCAGTCTTAAGTATTTCACTTATGAATGACACTTAAGTGTATTTTTTCACTTAGCTAAGGGAAAAGCTTAAGGGTGTTGCACAAAACAGCTTAACCATTCTCCTTAACTAAGGCATGTTTTCACTGAAGCAATTTTCTGTGTCTGTGGCGGCACTGATGTGGTATCACTTTAAGGGAAAATGAGAAATGCTGGTATAATGCAGCCACACTTTTTTCTGCCACTGAACCATCTCTTCAGGTGGTTCAGTGGCAGCACAGTGCAGGTACTGAAGCACATTACTTTCAGTGTAAAAAAGTGGGGTTGTTTCTGAGAGAGATGAGAAAGAGAGAAGGTAGCGTGACCAGGAAAGTGTATGAACAGGGGAGGCAGCAGTGGCGGACAAAAGAAAGAATAAGTAAATAATAAAACATCGAACCAGGCAGTAACAGGGACGGCAGGTGCTGTGCATGGTGACTATTGTTTTGTTTTTCAGTCACTGGGAGAGTAACTGGAACTAAATATTTCATGTTGTTTGTCTTTGTCACCCGGTCTGCCCAATGAGAGTAATCCACCTCCCCAAGTCAACATGGAGCCAAAGGGTGGACGGAAGAATCTGGTGGCTGCATTAAACTATTCACAGGCTGTCTGGAGGAAGGGCCCGACGCTCACAGTGGTATGGTGCAGCACTGTTGAAAGAATTGTTTTTCTGATATTTTATGATGCGTGTGGACTGTTTTTAAACTGGATTTGTTTTCCCTTTGAGTTTTTATTTTTATTTTTTATTACAGAGTGTGGATTTATATAGTGAGTTTGTTTTGGACACTGTTTTTGTTTCCATTTTGATTAAGTGGGGCTTGCTGTGGATTTTTTATTTTTTTTTTGCACTTTGCACTTTTGTGAGCTAGACAGTACGGGACTTTTGGCCAGTGTTCACTCATGGATGATATTTGCATCCTGAGCCATTCTAAAAAAGGCATAATACCACAGTAGTGACGTCAAAAAGTGATAATTCCTCTAGAGGAAAATGTACTTGAACTTTGACCCATTCAACGCCTCCAGACCATCACAAAATGTCTCGTTTTCAACCACTCGACAACACCCATATTACAAAAATGTTCATTAATGATCAACAAAATGAGAATACGTTACAAAAAAAAAAAAATGTAAAGCTGGTACACTCGTATCTCAGAGAAACTGGAGAAATGGATAATGGATAACGACACTGACCGTCTGATCAGCACTTAAACACTACGTTTAAAAAAAAAAAAACACTCTACTGCTGAACCTCGTCTTTAATATTAGTATCACAAGGGTAACCATGTATTATAAAAATAATAGATGGGCCTCTTCAGTGAGTTACAGGAAAACAATTCCATCTCGGGTTTCTGTGACAGTTTATAAATTACTTGACCTTCGATCTCGTGTAATTGCCACCAGGTGGCATAGTATGGTTAGGAACGTTAGTGAGCCACTGTTGAGTATTGAGGTCACAGGAGAACTTATACTTAGAGAACATTTAAGGGGAAAACTAAAGGGGAAATTTCACTTAAGATGTTTTATGCAACTGGGCACAGAGCCCTAACCACTACACCACACTGCTGCCCTGTTAGACAAATATGTAGATTAATTAGACAGACAGATAGCTAGCTAGCTAGACAAACAGATATACAGCTGGCTAGTTAGACAGACAGATAGTCATAATTAGACATAGATAGCTAGTAAACAGTTATCTAGTTAAACACATACAGTAAGATAGCTAGCTAGTTAGACAGATTGATAGCTAGTTAGACATAGATAGCTAATTAGACAGTTAGCTAGTTTAACATATAGACAGTAAGATAGATAGCTAGTTAGACATAGATAGCTAGTTAAACAGTTAGCTAGTTAAACATATAGTCAGTAAGATAGATAGCTAGTTAGACAGATGGTCAGAAAACTAGATAAACAGATGCTATTCTTTTCAATGTGATAACAGTAGACAGACAGACAGTACCTGACTCTTCAGTTTTGTTGACTCCAAAGTACTTTTCTATGTCTGCCATGGATCTCCAGTGAGTTTGAAGGTGTATAAATTCCACTAGTTTTAGTTTCACCAGACTGCGGGATTAAAACAGAAAAAGATGTTCATCATTCAGAAAAAAACAAGATCTGAGTACAAATTCTGTGATCTGAGTACAATGTTTCAAACAGAAAAACTATTCTGATCATTTTCTGTGGGATTCATGAGAAAAAAAAATCAAAGGAAGAATTAGGAAGAAACAATTACAACTAGAGTTGCAAGCAACTTTACGGCTTCCAAGCAGTCATCGTAAATTTTATGTGCATTGGTTATCGCACTATGTAGACATTTTTTCACGGCTGTGCTATTTACCGTTCATGATAACAGCATTTTTGCAAATTGGGAAAATTTTCATTAAATCTAAGATGGCTGCCACACCATGTGACCAGTGGCTGCCATATTGACCATGGCACAACATCCCATAGTCCTCTACATCATAGCGGTATTTTATAGAGCAAGCGATTGTGAAGCGTTTTGTCTAAGTGTTTGTTTAGCAAAAATACATATTTAAATGTAAACGAGGGCTCCAAAGTCGCGCCCCCCCTTTCTCACAAGCATCTTTAAAATGGATTACAGACACGGTAGCTTGAATTATACAAAAATGTCCGCTTTTTCGGTGTTTTCTCCATGAATAAGTAGGTGATCTTTACAGTTTCAATGGTATTTTATAGAGCAAGCGATTGTGAAGCGTTTTGTCTAAGTGTTTGTTTAGCAAAAATACATATTTAAATGTAAACGAGGGCTCCAAAGTCGCGCCCCCCTTTCTCACAAGCCTCTTTTAAATGGATTACAGACACTGTTTCGTTTCAACAGATTCAGGTTTTGTGACTGCATTTGACCACAGTTCAGTTGTAAAAATTATTATATGATGATTTTTAAGCAAACTGCATTCGTGTGACTTGTAAAGCTAATGTATTAAACATGTAATTGTTTCAGTTGTGTTCTGCTTTAAGATGTTTTATTTTCAAGTACCGTATTTATCCAATATGGCGGCTTTTAAGGTTTTTAAGTTTCGTTTTTGGCTCAATTTCCATGGTAAGCTGTCCCCAGTGGTGGGAATGTGTCATTTCAGGGCAAAAAGTAGGCAAATTGGCATCAGTGCCCATATTGATTTGCTCATGGTGGTCATGTTTGTTGATGTAGGAACTTTTGCTGAGTAACTTTTTTAGAGGACAGTACAAAGATAACGTATAGTCATGGTTCAAGTCAATAAGCCAAAAGGCTCATTAGGAATTGTTGTTTAAGTGTTTTACGCAAAATCCAACATAGCTGCCACACCATGTGACCGATCAATTTTTCCTTTAGTAGAATCAATCGTGGACATGAGCGCACTAAGTACAAATTTTTTTACAGCTGTAATGTTTACCGTTGATGAGAACAAGACATTTAAAAATTGCACAAAAAATATCATTACATCTAAGATGGCTGCCACACCATGTGACCTAAGGCCGCCATATTGACCATGGCACAACATCCCATAGTCCTCTACATCTGTGTGAAATTTTGTGCATTTTGGTGCAGCATAGGCGGTTTTATAGCCAGTTGCGTGTGTTGATGATGTCATGCAGCGTGGACGCCACGATTTTCACAGTAGCAACTTCCTTTGAACAAGCGGAATAGAGGACCATACTGAGATGTTTTATTCAATTTTTTGTTTCAATCGGATAAGCGGTTTCAGAGAAGAAGATGTTTGAATTTTGAGAATTCGACATTTTTATGACATTAATCGATGTGGTTGCCAAACCACATAACCAATCAGCTTCATATTAACAACAGTTAATCAAGGACTATCCCTCAACATGTATAGCAATTTTCAGAACTCTAGAGTAAGCGGTTTCCAAAGCATAGGCGTTTTAAAAAAAATTGCAAAATCCAATATGGCTGCCAAACCATGTGACTTGCGCAAGATTGGACGCCTAACCTGTTATCTGCACATAGCCACCTACCTACAAACCCGATTTTTTGTTTCTGCGATGAGGTTTCGGCAGAAATAATAATAATAATAATAATAATAATAATAATAATAATCCTTACAGAAACAATAGGCTTCCCCAGCCTATGGCTTGGAAGCCTAATAATCCTTACAGAAACAATAGGTTTCCTAGCCTATGGCTTGGAAGCCTAATAATAATAATAATAATAATAATCCTTACAGAAACAATAGGCTTCCTAGCCTATGGCTTGGAAGCCTAATAATAATAATCCTTACAGAAACAATAGGCTTCCTAGCCTATGGCTTGGAAGCCTAATAAAAATAAATGAGAGAAATGATACAGAAAACAAATACATGAGAAAGGAGAGAAAGAGAAAAAATATATGAGAGAAAAGAATGAATAAAAGAAAAAAAGACAACAGAAAAAAAGAAAAAGTTGATGAAGGAAAGAGAGAAAGAAAGAAAGAATTAGAATGAGAGAAAATACAAAAAAAAGATGAAAGAGAGAGAAAATGAGATCTTACGCGGAGGTGAGTATAAACTGAAACTCTGTGTTTTTGCTGAATGAAAATTGCACATCCAGCGGCAGATTGCAGGTCTTCTTAATATCCACACATTTCGGCATTCCTTCTGCATAGGTCTTCCATCTGAGTGAAAAGTAAAGAGAAAGATTGTACAAAACAGGCATAGTCAGCTAAGAACTACAGCTCCCAGCATGCCTTTTCACCCGTGGCAATTGCAAGGTATGCTGGGAGCTGTAGTTCTTTAAAGAGCACCTATTTGGGATTTTATTAACTGGAGTTCAGTCCCCATGTTGCTCCAGCCTTTTAAAGTAACATCCTGCAATTGTAACCTTCATTGTTAACATTCTGACAAGTTTTTACACTTCCAAAGTTCCACACGGCAAAGAAGTCCTCAAAATAATGGCCGCCGCTCATGGAGTACAGATTTTGTGCAGCATAAAGACTGGGTTATACTCCAAAACCCAGCTAAAGCAGGCTGCTCTTATCGGCCGATCAAACCAGCCCAGTTATCGTCCATTGCTGTACTATGAACGCACGGCTGTACTATGAACGAGTAGTTCAACTTGATAAATTTATATGAGAGAAATAAATATTAAACGATCACAATTTGGTGAATGTCACTGGCTCTTCCAAGAAATTAAATTAGGTGACAGAGTTTTTCACTACCCGTCCAAAGTTTCTAAACAACTGCTTAGATAAATAGTAAACCAACCAACCCACCGCAACCCAATCAGGAAATGGGTAAAAGCTGGACCAAGACCAACTTTGCCGGACGGGGAACTAAACAGTGTCCGACATCAATCGATTACTCCTTTGCCAGAGCTTACATAACAAGAACCATCATTGTTGCACTTTTATTTATTATTATTATTATTATTATTATTATTATTATTATAAATTAAATGCACCCGGAACAAGATAAAATTTGCACACATTCTCATCACCATAGGTGCTGAGCGTTATAGAAAGTCTGATGATAGAATGTTCCCAGAATTTAAATAAATACATAAAAGTGCTATACTGATGGTTACTGTACCTGAAGTCTTCCTTCGCTGATCCAGCTCTTTCTCTCTGTTCTGCTTCAAGATGTCCAGTTCATCTTCACTGGGTTTCTTTGCTGCAACACGAGTCACAGTTACACTCTCGTTAATAGGAAAAACTAGCTATCTATCTAGCTATCAAACTAGCTAGCTAACTAGCTAGCTGTCTAACTAGCTGTTTAACTAGGTAGCTGTCAAATTAGCTATCTGTCTATCCAACTAACTGTATGTGAGGCTGTGTGGTCCAGTGGTTAAAGAAAAGGGCTTATAACCAGGAGGTCCCCAGTTCAAATCCCACCTGAGCAAGTCATTTAACCTCCTTGTGTTCCGTCTTTTGGGTGAGATGTAAGTGTCTCTGCAGCTGATGCATAGTTCACACACCCTAGTCTTTGTAAGTCGCCTTGGATAAAGGTGTCTGCTTAATAAACTAATAATGATGTCTAGCTAACTATCTGTCAGTCTGGCTAGCTTAAAAAGCAATAATATATATATATTTTTCTTATCAATGAAATGAAAAGTATATATTGGTAGATTTCCGGTAATAATAATAATAATAATATTATTATGTGCCTGTCAGGTTGGGCTCCGGCTTGCTGTGATCCTCTAAAAGATTAAGCGGTTATGATAATGGATGGATGGATATTAACCACTTCTGTGCTAAGGCCCTGGTAATTCCCTGTGCTAGAGGAATTTTGTGAATTTGTGACTCTCCTTGTTTATTATAATTATTATTTATTTCTTAGCAGACACCCTTATCCAGGGCGATTTACAGTCGTAAACAAATACATTTCAAGAATCACAGTACAAGTAATAAACCAATTAAGAGCAAGATAAATACAATGACTTTGGTTCTAGCAAGTACAAGTGTGACAAAATACGATTCAATAATGGAGCAGATAAGTGTCAGTGATAGTTACATCAGGATATAATTAAGTACAAAATACTACAGATTAAACACTTGGCAGATTACAGTACTCTAAAGTACGGGATTAAATGCAGTAAAATAGGGGGCAGATAAGAGCAAGTAAAGCGCATTTAAGGAAGAGTGATAAGTGTCCAGGGGGAAAGACAGAGGAGTTCTACAGGTGCTGTCTGGAGATGTTTACATCAAAATTACTCTATTTTCCATTTCAGATACCCCTGGCAAACCAAATTTATTTATTTATTTATTTATTGTCAGACTCTGAAGTTTCTATTGGTGCCATTATTGTGGTTATTTAAAAAAAAATGCTGCTTTTTCATAAAATGTATTATACCTGCATCACTATAATACGAATGTTTGGTGGAAAATGTAGAACATTTTAAGCTGTTTGAATTGCCATGAGTGTAATACTACTAAGGCAGTGCTGACCTGTGCCCTCTCTCAGCTCCACACTCTGATTCTTTTTCACCCAGCTGTTACAGGGGAACCTGAAGCTCCTCCCCCCCTGCACAGTCCTCCATGATCACTTTGGAACAGAACCAACGTTTCCCCTGAAAGTGTGCATGTTCCAGTCTCACCAGCACGATATCTCCCAGACTCTCCTTGCAGTGCATTTTATACTGCTTGTGCTGCAAATGCAAAAAGAAAACATGAGTAATTGATCCATCTACTGTATCTATTAGTTTATCTGTCTATCTACCTATCTGTCTAACAAAGGCTAGCTATTTGTCAAACTAGCTAGCTAGCTATCTAAAAAGAAAAACAACCTTTGTTTCATACTGTTCTGTAATGTGAGCGATCTGTTTTGTTTGAAAAAGAAAGTTACACTCTTAATGTTTTGCTTGGAAGAAAAAAAAGTAATATTTATGTATGTATTTGTGTATATCAAGTACACAAATACATACAGTAGTGGGGAGCGTTTACTAATTTCCCATTTGAAAATCCCATTGACATGGAGTTAAAGTTGTTTCAGAAGTTCTGATTCCCTTAGATAAATGTGTGTTGGCAATAGGGGATGTTGTGGGTTGTGAAGAGATTAAATCGGCATCTCGGATGAGTGGATCGATTGTTGTTTTTTTGGGTTCAGTTGAGTTAGTCTCTAAAGTAGTGGAAAAGGGTATTGTTATTGATGATACGTTTTTTCAGGTTTCAGGTTTTTAACTCTGTCTAATGTTCCTCCGTTTTAAAAAAATGAAACTCTAGACTGAGAGTTAGCTCACCATGGACAATTAACGTCGGGGATAATGAGAATCCCTTTGCGCTGTAAATCCCCCCAGCTTAAGCATGTAGTATCATTTAGAAGACAGGTATTTATGGTGCTTAATGACGTATATTTAAATATTGCTCAATTTAAGATCGAGGGTAAAATGTGGGAGTGAGGGACCGGTTTTACAGAAAAGATTAAATTATTTTTTGTCTGTTGAAAATTAATGGTGGTTTGAGTACCCCTTTCCCTGTAAAGCGAGTCATTAGACAAGGGTGCCAATTGTCTGGAATGCTATATGCATTGGCTATAGAGCCTTTGATCATGACTGGTCTGTCCATCCCTCAGGATTCCACTGAGCCAGTGAAGATCACAGCTTATGCTGATGACATTAGAGTTATAGTGATCAATCAAGCCGATATTGTTCAGTTAACTATCTGTCAAAGACTGTTTGAAAGGTTGTCATCAGCAAGGATAATTGGGCTAAAAGCAGTGGTTTGCTTATAGGAGACTGGAAAGGCAGTCGTCCTCCAGATTTACCCAGTAGATTACAATGGAGCATGTGTGGAATCCGTTATCTGGGAGTATATCGAGGTGATGACCGCATTATAAAAATGGGAGGGAAAGCTGGAGAAGGTGAAGGCCAGACTCCAGAGATGGAGGTCGCTCATCCCCCAACTCTCCTATAGAGGAAGAATGCTGATAATCAATAACTTGGTGGCCTCTAGCTTATGGCATCGTTTTATCTGTTTAGACCCCCCGGAAAGTTTGGTTAGGCAAGTTCAATCAGCACTGCTGGATTTCTTTTGGAGTGGAGTGCACTGGGTGAGAAAGAGTGTGGTCTATTTGCCATTGGTTAAAGGTGGACAGGGCCTTTTCCAGCAGAATTGCTGTGTTCCGGCTTCAGGCCCTGCAGAGGTTGCTGTATTCCCCGAATTCTTGGATGCAGTTTGCTTTGTTGTTCCTTCGCCAGGTGGGTGGGATGGGGTGAGATAAAACTTTGTCAGTTTAATACATTGGATCTGAAACAGCTGCCAGAATATTATGGCAGTTTATTTAAAGCATGGAAGCTACTGACAGTAAAGAGGGACTATGGGAATGTAACCTTATACTGGCTGTTAGAAAAGCCTCTTGTAGCAAATCCTGGTTTAAAAACAAAATTGGGGGAATCCAGCAGTTTTATAGAGCATTTAGTGAGGGCAGGAATAGTAAAACTGAGACAGCTGCTGGATTATCGCAGCTTCACATGGAAGAGGTCGGAGCCCTTGGTTTCAGAGCTAGGGATCCGCTCTGTTCGCTTGGCTGAATGTTTCATTAATGAAGTGTGCAATGCCACGCCTGAGGAAAATATAGAGCTGTTGGAGGATATTTTTAGAAATAAGACTCTGCCTCAGCCTGACCCTGATTTTCCTGATTTAGATATTCCCCTGAACTCAGTCTGGACTGTGATGTGCCAGGGAAGCTGTTGACTTAAAGATCTGAAAGATCTTTCCTGGCTACAGTAGATGGGTAGAAGCTGTATAGAATTTGTGTAAAAACACAACATCAGAAACAGCTTGAGTCATTACCTGATACTCCTTGGGGAGAGAGGTTGGGGGTGGAAGGACATATACAGCCAGCCTGGGTTCCTTATACAGGCCACCATAACCAAAAAGATCAGGTGATCTGCAGTGGAGAATTTTACACTCTATTGTTGCTGTTAATTCTTTTGTGTGTATTATTAACCCTGAAGTTAAAGATAGTTGCCCTTTTTGCTCTCAAAGAGAGACTGTTTTTCATTGTTTTCTTTTTTGTAAAAGATTAAAACCCATGTTAAATGTGCTGAGAAATATTATGGTTAGATTGGGTTTCCAGTTCAGTGACATGATCTTTATTTTTGGTTTTAGATTTAGCAAAAAGGACAGTTTTAAATTTCAACTTGTCAATTTTATTTTTGGACAAGCCAAACTGGCTATTTTAAAAAGTAGAACAAACAAGATGAATTGTTTTAGTAATCAAGATCCTGTTACCATTTTTAGAATGTTGTTATTAAACAGAATGAAGCTAGATTTTAGTTATTATAAAACTACAAATCATTTAGAGAGCTTTCAGCAGATTTGGTGTATATATGATGTGTTGTGAGACACTGAAGATGATAAACCGTGTGTGAAGTTTTATGAAATGTTGTTTAATGTTTTTTACTTATGTTATAAGTGTTTAATAAAGTATTTTAAAAAATAAAAATATCTATCTATCTATCCATCTATCTGTATATATGTCTATCTAGCCATTGTATTTGATGAACTTATAATGAATATACTCACCCTTTCATTAAAGAAATGCAGTCCTTTGTGGTCCAATTTCATTTTGTTACTCTGGCCTTTGGTGCCGATCAGAGTAACAGACAGAGAATCTATAGTTGAGGCATGAGAGCAGTCTGCAGTGATAACTGAGATGTGATAAACATAACTGAGTTCGTTCCCCATTGTGAAGCTTATTGTTCTCAACTCCTAGACAAAGGAAAAAAAAAAAAAATTATCGTAATGACAAATTGCCAAATCGACAAATCGTAATCGGGTCATGGCCCGACCTCTTTTAAAACAGGTAATTAAAAAAAAAAGCGCTCATAAATATATATATATATTATATATATATTGTAACCGCCCGCACTCATGGTCGTTCGTTTGCCCCTTTAAAAAGCAGACCCAGGACACGAGAAATGGAGTTTAAGCGCTGACATGCTATTTTTAATAAATAAAGCACAAACAAAAATAAACCCCTAGCTCCTTGTTGGAGCACTGACTATACAGGCAGGTCCCTGACTAGCTCGCAGGACGGCTAAGCCGTTTACCTGCCAAACAAACACCAAACCACACAGGTTTAACACAAAACAAAAACGTTTTCACACTACCTTTTATTTATACGCTTGAGCACACTGTCAAGCGGGCTTCCAAACACACCAGCAACCCTGAACAGACTGGCTGCTTCCTTTCCATACCCTGCACCTGGCTCTAATTTACAATGATCACCAGGTGCAGGGGATAATTACTAATAAAACAATTAACAAAACAATAAAACAATTAAACAAAATGTGCATACACACGTTTTCTGCAGGGGAGGATATTAACCCCTCCCTGCTGTGTTACAATATATATATATATATATATACAGTATATATACTATATATATTATATATATATATATATATATATATATATATATATATATATATATTTGTGAGCGGTGGGTGCACACAGAAAAACAGACAGGAGTTTCCAAAACAAAGCACGTTTTATTTCAGTATTTTATAAGGCTTGCTCTTATATTGCAATGTCCGCTGCGTTATCGAGCCATGTCCCATAACGAAAGTAAACAGTTCAAACAAGATTTCAAACAAAACAAAACCACCAAAACAAAAATGCCGATGTAAACCAACTGGACCAATAACCACGTCCAGTTGGTGAATAGGTCATTCCACCTGGGGTTTGGGTTTTTCCAGCTTGTTTGGCTTCTTCTACCCTTACTCTGCAGTCCAGTCTTTTATGGATCCCAGCAGCGGGCAGGCCGTTCCTCGTAGCCCCTGTAGAGAACAGGGAATTGCAGACGCAAAGGACCACCACGTTATCCGACACTGATTCCTGTTATTCTATTCCAGTCTTGTGGTAGATAAGCCCCAGAGGTTCTCAGGCAGGAAAACAAAACAAACAACCCCCCAGACTGCCGGCACATGCTCCCTTTTACCAGCCAGGCATTTGGCTGTTACAGGCTACAGGTGTGGGCCAATTAAGGCCAATGATAGTCTAACAATAGTCAAACCATGATTGCCTACCTAACCACACCTGCAGCCTGTTGGCCCGTTAACTCCTTGACGTTATGGCAGGCATGGATGCTGCCCACAGGTCCATCTGATCATTACTGGCAACCTCTGTGGGCTCATACCAAGCCTGCCATGAACGACTCCTGGTGGTAAACTTGTGAGCTGGCTCAATATATATATATATATATATATATATATATATATATATTTATATATATATATACAGACATGCTCAAATTTGTTGGTACCCCTCCACAAAAAAAAAAGAATGCACAATTTTCTCTGAAATAACTTGAAACTGACAAAAAGTAATTGGCATCCACCATTGTTTATTCCATATTTAATAGAAATCAGACTTTGCTTTTGATTTTTTATTCAACATAATATTGTAAATAAGAAAACAAATGAAAATGGCATGGACAAAAATGATGGGACCGCTAACCTAATATTTTGTTGCACAACCTTTAAAGGCAATCACTGCAATCAAACGTTTTCTGTAGCTCTCAATGAGACTTCTGCACCTGTTAACAGGTAGTTTGGCCCACTGTTCCTGAGCAAACTGCTCCAGCTGTCTCAGGTTTGATGGGTGCCTTCTCCAGACTGCAAGTTTCAGCTCTTTCCATAGATGTTCGATAGGATTCAGATCAGGACTCATAGAAGGCCACTTCAGAATAGTCCAATGTTTTGTTCTTATCCATTCTTGGGTGCTTTTAGCTGTGTGTTTTGGGTCATTATCCTGTTGGAGGACCCATGACCTGCGACTGAGACAGAGCTTTCTGACACTGGGCAGTACGTTTCGCTCCAGAATGCCTTGATAGTTTTGAGATTTCATTGTGCCCTGCACAGATTCAAGGCACCCTGTGCCAGGCGCAGCAAAGCAGCCCCAAAACATAACCGAGCCTCCTCCATGTTTCACTGTAGGTATGGTGTTCTTTTTCTTTGAAAGCTTCATTTTTCGTCTGTGAACATAGAGCTGATGTGACTTGCCAAAAAGCTCCAGTTTTAACTCATCTGTCCAAAGGACATTCTCCCAGAAGGATTGTGGCTTGTCAATATGCATTTTAGCAAATTCCAGTCTGGCTTTTTTATGTTTTTCTTTCAAAAGTGGAGTCCTCCTGGGTCTTCTTCCATGGAGCCCACTTTAGCTCAAAAAGCGACGGATGGTGCGATCAGAAACTGACGTACCTTCACCTTGGAGTTCAGCTTGTATCTCTTTGGCAGTTATCCTTGGTTCTTTTTCTACCATTCGCACTATCCTTCTGTTCAATCTGGGGTCAATTTTTCCTCTTGCGGCCCGCGCCCAGGAGGTTGGCTACAGTTCCATGGACCTTAAACTTCTTAATAATATTTGCAACTGTTGTCACAGGAACATCAAGCTGCTTGGAGATGGTCTTGTAGCCTTTACCTTTACCATGCTTGTCTATTATTTTCTTTCTGATCTCCTCAGACAACTCTCTCCTTTGCTTTCTCTGGTCCATGTTCAGTGTGGTGCACACAATGATACCAAACAACACAGTGACTACTTTTCTCCATTTAAATAGGCTGAATGACTGATTACAAGATTGGAGACATGTGTGATACTAATTAAAGAAACTAATTAGTTTGAAATATCACTATAATCCAATTATTTATTATCTTTTCTAAGGGGTACCAACAAATGTGTCCAGGCCATTTTAGAATATCTTTGTAGAATAAGCAATAATTCATCTCTTTTCACAGCTTCTTTGCTTTATTCATACCAAAGGCATGCAAGTATACATGATAAAATAGCTTTTAATTTCATCACTTTTCAGGAGGAATGAAGCATTATTTCAATGAGCTGTAAGGGTACCAACAAATTTGAGCACGTCTGTATATATATATATATATATAGTAACCATGTTAAGTATTGTGATACAAACCTCTCTCTGCCATTATTTAAATTTTCCATTTTAATTATGTGTCGTTATCTAGGCTAATATAAACTTTTTATTACTAAACTTTTTACTTCAGCCCTTACATATCATTCCTTTATTTTACACAATGGAATTTGAGGTAGCCTAGGCAAAACGGTAAAATTAAACACTGGTCATTTTTTTATTATTATTCTTGAAATTGACTTTTTTTTGTTAAATACAAATATAAGAAATTCAACATATAGCGACACAACATCATACTGTTTCAAAGCAGGATTGTTAAACTAAACTTAAACCGGAATTTACCATCTAATAATGTGATCCAGCCGTACCACCTTAAACATGGTGTTTGGTCGATCCACGGCGAGTATGAAAACGTTATCAATGGGTGTTAGTCGCTATAGTGTGTCTGCTGGTCAGTGTTTCCCAATTCTGGTCCTGGGGACCCCCTGTGTCTGCTGGTCAGTGTTTCCCAGTCCTGGTCCTGGGGACCCCCTGTGTCTGCTAGTCAGTGTTTCCCAGTCCTGGTCCTGGGGACCCCCTGTGTCTGCTGGTTTTTGTTCCAACTGAGCTGCTTAATTCAATTAAGGGTTCAATTAAGTTCAATTAAGTAAACTGAGAGCAGCTCGGTTGGAATAAAAACCAGCAGGCACAAGGGGGTTCCAAGGAGCAGGATTGGGAACGTTAGGTTACTTACCATAACCCTGGTTTCCTGAAAGAGAAGACAACCACCAAACATTATGTATGGGATATCCCTGCCCATTGGGTAGGTATCGCTGAGCTCTTTATATCAGAGCTGCCAATAGGCCCCTTCCTTGGATGATCCACTCGGTCCTGCCCACCGAGGGTATAAAACTACTATCCAAAGGAAGCCATTTCTCTTTTTCCATCGAACCCGTGAGGGCGACCGAAGTGACCTCGCGGTTGGTGGTCATCTTCTCTTTCAGGGAACCAGGGTTACGGTAATTAACCTAAAACATTATGTATGGGATAATGTATACCAGAGCGGTCGCGAGGGAGAAGGAACGGCAGCATATGAGGAACGCACAAGCACTGTCTAACCAAGAGGTTAGCAGTGTGAGCTTACACCCTCAAGGACCCTCATGCCTAATGAAGGCAGAGCAGGGTCTACCACATTAAGACGGTAGAACCTGGAGAAGGTATGCGGCGTAGCACAGCTAGCCGCTGTACAAATATCAGACATCGAGGCACCTCTGAAGATGGCCCAAGATGCAGCCAACCTCTAGTGGAGTGTGCGGCTACCCTACCAGGTGGGGGGCAAGCCAGCACTATTAAATGCACTATTAAATGCAGTATCCACAATCCAATGTGACAGATGCTGCTTAGAGGGGGGCTGTCCTAAGGTCCGTGTCCCGTGACAGACGAAGAGCTGGTCAGATTGACGCAGAGCTCTTGTCCTATGCACGTAGCATCTCAATGCTCGCACTGGGCAGAGGAAATTTAATCTCTCATCCTCCATTGAAGCAAACGGAGGTGGATGGAAGGACTCCAGTTCCACAGACTGACTAACGTGGAAGGCTATGATCACCTTGGGGAGGAAAGCAGGGTTGGTGCGCAGAGACACCCTGCTGCCATCTTCCCAATACGCATGCAGGAGCTGTGCACAGACAGCGCCTGCAGCTCACTGACGCGCTTAGTGGAGGTGATAGCCAAGAGGAAGGCTGTCTTCATAGACAGGTACTTCAACTCTATGGAGTGTATGAGTTCAATCGGGGCCTCGTAAGAGCCTCCAGTACAACATTGAGGCCATTCGGGGAGAACAGTCCTCCCAGGAGGGCGTAATCGCCGAGTGCCTTTAAGAAAACGGGTAGCCAAAAAATGCACGCCAGGAGACATTGAATCTACGGGGCATGGCAAGCAGAGATAGCTGCTAAATACACCTTCAAGGTGGAAGGTGACCTACCAGCCTCAAGCAGTTCTTACAGAAACTGTAAGATGACTGCCATAGGGCAAGATATGGGGTCATGGCTTCTAGCCAGACACCAAGCCTGGAAATACCTCCACTTATAGGTGTACAAAGACCTAGTGGAGTCTGCCCGAGTGCATCACCCAAGGAAGGGGCCTACTGGCAGCTCTGACATAAAGAGCTCAGCGATACCTACCCAATGGGCAGGGATATCCCATAATGTTAGATGGTCATCTTCGAATTGCAAGGGAAACACTGGGCTACTATGTATAGCTGTTTTCACACTACACATTAAAACCCAGGTTGAGTCGACACAGAGCTGCCCCCGGGTGACTCAGCCCAGAATTCAGCCCTGCATGCATTTACATTTGTATTACTCTGCAATATACGGGTTCAGATTCGTCCCGGAGCTGGACACAACCGTTTCAAACTACATATTTTCAACCAGGTCAACCCGAGGCAAACACTTCATCCTGGCTCCACAGCCTCTGATTGAAACTACAGCGGAACATTGATTTCAGTCTTATAAAACCTGATGTTAAATACATTAAGAAATGCTTTTCAAATGTAGCCTAAAGACAGTGGTAAAGTAAAGCACCGGGAAGCATTGCAAAGCACAGAGAGGGACAGTACAGTAAAGCACAGGGAAGCATTGTAAAAGCACAGAGAGGGACAGTACAGTAAAGCACAGGGAAGCATTGTAAAAGCACAGAGAGGGACAGTACAGTAAAGCACAGGGAAGCATTGTAAAAGCACAGAGAGGGACAGTACAGTAAAAGCACAGGGAAGCATTGTATAAGGAGAGAGGTCTCTATCTCTCATTATATTATCTTTTTCTTCTCATTAAATTGTAAATTTTAAACAGGCTTACCCTCTCCCTCTCGTACACTTTTCCCCCCTCTTTATTCTCTCAAGTTCTCTTTTTCTCGCGGTTTTTTGTAATTCTTTAAAATTCTTTATTTTTACTCGACGGGTTCTGTCTCTCGCGCTCACTCGCTTTCAAATTCAAATTGAACTTTATTGGCACGATATTGAGTTTATGCATTAAGCATTGAAAAAAAACATTTACAGAAGGAAAACACAACAATATGGTAACCAGGCTCACCTGCTGCTTATCCCATACGTAAGAACCATATATAAAATATATAGACAAGAATGTATTTTAAATAAATGACCCATATATATTAGTAGGTTATTTCAAAACTAGGTGAATGTTTTTAAAATGTATTAAAACATAGGGATAAAGATATAAATCGATTTTAAATACTACAAAATCGGTCGCTTTTTGTAATACGGCACATATATTTAAAATGTATTACACATATTAAATAAATACATTTTAAAATATATTTTTAAATATTGCTTATATGGCATAAAAATGTATTGAAATTATATTTAATTTGTATTAAAAAAAATCAACACACCATATATACATATTATATACATTTTTGTGTAAAAATAATATATTTCATGTATTATTATTATTATTATTATTATTATTATTATTATTATTATTATTCAAACAATATATTCAAAATATATTCCCTCCATATATTAATATACGAACAATAAACCTATATATTTAAAATATATGAACCGGTACTTCAATACATATTTCCATATATTAAATGTATGGTTCTTCCATATGGGTTGACGGTTTTTTAGCTCGTCTTCTATCAGTATTCATTCAATTTCATATAACCATTTACCTGTGTAAATTGCAAAAATCAAAATAGGCTATAATACATAGTCGTCCCGTCCTCTCTCTGTCTCTCTCTCTCTCGCACACTTTTCATTTATCCAGTCTCAAGAGTTCGCCTTCATTTTATAGCTGCCTTTTTTGTTTTGTTTTTGTTTTTTACAATTAGGCTATTTTAATTCCTCCCCCTTTCCGACCCTTTTTAATTTTTTCCTTGTTCCTTACAAAAATTCAGCTGAATCATTACCTGACAGATTCCAGTGAACTTGTTAAAAAAAAAAAAAAAAAAAAAAAACTTGGAAAACTGCCAAACTAACACAGCTTATAATACAACAACAGACAACCGTTTTACTCAAGCCTTTTCAAAGAACTACACTAGGACTAGTTAACGCAGCACGTGCCCTGTCCACACTACATAACGATAGGTTGCGGATGCAACCCCGGTTCCCTGAAAGAGAAAATAACCATCAAGGTATGGGATATTGCCGTCAGGCAGTAGGGATTGGCTGAGCTTTATAGCAAAGCTGCCGATAGGCCTCTGCACGAGCTGCCATGTAATCCCGCGCCCCTGGGAGCTTACTACACGCAGCGCGCAGAGACTCTCTTCCTCTTTTTTGCTCTTCAGGCCGTGAAGGCTTCCGGGCGACCTCGCGGCGATGGTTATTTTTTCTCTTTCAGGAACCGGGTTGCATCCGCAACCTATCATTCCCTTTCAAGTCGAAAATAACCATCAAGGTATGGGAACAGTGTACCCAAGCCGTCGCGAGGGAGGATTCTTGGCAGTAGGACAGACTTACGTCATAACACAACTGCGTAGGCAATACATCTACGTATATGCGGAGCTGCGCCTCAGCGTCTATGCTCGCAATGACACCTGTCCTAAGGTGGAATAGTGAACACCATATAGTCAAGCACTCTATATGTCCGCATCCTGAGGCGTCATAGAGTGTAGCATAGATGCTCCAAATAGTGGAGCAGAGGAATCCAGTACGTTCAGCCGGTAAAACCTCATAAAAGTATGCGGTGTAGCCCAACTGGCTGCCACGCAAATATCAGACACCGGCACCCCTCTAAAGAGGGCCCAGGATGTCGCCATACCCCTAGTGGAATGCACCTTCAACTGCCCTGGTGGCGGAAGGCCTGCAGATTCATAAGCTAATTTAATAGCATTCACTATCCAGTGGGAAAGACGTTGTTTAGACAACGGCTGACCCAAAGTCCTAGAACCATGGCATATGAACAACAGTTCTGTTTGCCTCACAGTCGTTGTACGGTCAATATAACACCTCAATGCCCGCACGGGGCAGAGCATGTGTAACCGTTCTTCCTCTGGGGAAGAAAAGGGAGGAGGATGGAACGCCATCAACTTGACTGGTTGGTTCATATGAAACAGGGATATGACCTTGGGTAAAAGGCGGATTTGGATGCATGGAGACCTAAGAACCGTCTCCTGCGAAACGAGTACATGATGAATGCACTGATAGTGCATGTAGCTCATGCAGCGTTTGGCTGATACCACTGACAGCAAAAATCGCAGTTTTGATAGACACGAGCTTCATATCCACGCTGTGGAGAGGCTCGAATGGTGCCTTGGTAAGGGCTTCTAACACCACGTCAAGGCTCCATGACGGTAAACTGGTCATCCTTGGAGGCCGCAAGCATCTTTCGCCCTTCAGGAACTGAGATGCCAGAAAATGGCAACCTGGTGATAAACCGTCAATGCGTACATGGCAAGCCGATATGGCGGCTAAATACACCTTAAGCGTGGGGAGATTTCCTTCATCTAACAGTTTCTGTAGAAACCGCCCTGGCGGTTGATATACGCCACAACCGTGGTGTTGTCTGATCACACTAACACGTGCTTGCCTAGAAGCACTGGCAAGAAGTGCCGGAGGGCGAGGTCCACCGCTCTGAGTTCCAGAGCATTGATGTAGGCTGACCTCCAGGGTCCTGACCACACTCCGCGGGTCCCTGAGCCGTTCCACACCGCTCCCCAACCTTGTTTGAAGCGTCGGTCGTGATAACCTCCCTCGGAAGATGGGACCCAAGCGTCGCCCTGGCGGATGTTCGACGGAACTTTCCACCAGCGCAGCGCTTCCCAGCAGGTTCGGGATACCGTCAATCTGCGGTGTTTGTCTCTCCATGGATGCAACGCGAAGGCATTGAACCAGGCCTGCAGAGGTCTCTGGTGTAATAAGCCCAAGGGAAGGGTTTGCGAGGCGGCAGCCATCAACCCCAGCATGAGCTGACACAGCTCCATGCTGACTGTTTCTCTCAACCTGAATAGGGAGAGACACCGCTCCATCGAGGCAACTCTTTGTGTCGACAGGGTCGTTTCCATGGACACAGAGTCCAGATGCAGACCCAAGAATTCAGTCTGTTGGCTCAGCACGAGGCGGCTCTTTTCTGAATTGACCTTCAGACCTAGCCGCTGAGGTGGTCTGTAACCATCATTGTGTGCTGTGCCAACTGCTCCTTCGACTGCGCGCAGACGAGCCAGTCGTCCAGATAGTTCAGCAGTCGGACACCTTGAGCCCGCAAGGGAGCTAGAATGGCATCCATACATTTCGAAAAGGTTCGAGGAGCTAGTGACAGGCCGAATGGAAGGACACAAAACTCGTATACCCTGCTCTGAAATGCGAAACGCAGATACTTCCTGTGACCCGGGCAGATGGGAACGTGAAAGTACGCATCTGTCAGGTCCACGGTGGTGAACCAGTCACCGTGTCGGACTGACTGGATGATGTGCCTGTGCGTAAGCATCCTGAACGATAACCGCTGTAGGTATTTGTTCAGTACTCGCAGATCTAAAATAGGGCGGAACCCGCCGTCCTTTTTGGGCACTAGGAAGTATTTGGAATAGAACCCCTGGTCGATCAGAGCAGGGTCTACTTGTTGAATGGCACGCTTCCTGAGCAATGCCTGTATTTCCACATTCAGAGCTGAGGACTGAACCGGGTCCTTCACTGCAGTTACGACCACCCCCCTGAAGGGGGAGGCTTTAACTGGAACTGAAGGGTGTACCCAGTGGATATAGTTTTGCGCACCCAGATGTCGTTGGTGCATTGTTGCCAGAACTGGAGCTGTGGGACAGTGTAGGGGTGGGTTAACAGCTGCCTGGAGTTTTCAGGGCTGTTTCGGCTGCACTCGTTCGCGAGGGCATGGCCTGCCACCTCCTCTAGGGTGCCACCCTCCGCGCTGCGGTCTTACAGACGCGGGTTGGCCGCGCGCTGATGGACCTGAAGGGGAGGTCTTACTACCCCGTGGTTGCGCCTGCTGCTGTGGTGGTGCTCTGCGCCACTGTCGCTCCTGCGGCCGCCTTGGCTGGAAAGGTTTGTTTGGCCACATCCTTGCCAACTGCTGCGACGCCTCACGCGCCTTGATGGAGCGTTGCAGGATCTCCTCAACCGCTGGGCCAAACGTGTGCCCCGGTGAAATTGGAGCATCCAGCAATGGGACCTTATCAGGCTCCTGTACCCTCGCCTGCGAGAGCCAGAGCTGCCTTCTTGCTACCACAAGAGAAGCGATGCTCCTGCCCTGCGCTCGCACATTCAATTGAGCCAGCTTCACCAACAGCTGAGCAATTGTGCCCAGCTCGGTCCTAAGGGCAACGGAGGGGCACTCAGGCAGATCCCGGATGAGCGCCGCATGGTAGACCGTCAGGAGGCTGGCCACGTTAGACAGCCTGACTGGTACCCCTTTTTCAGGTGGGTCTCCGTGATCTTGCATTGCCTGTTAGGGCACGAAGGGTCCTTAGTCAGCCCCGATAATGTTGGCGCCTTCACCAACGCTGAACGCAGCGCCCACCGGTGGGAAGGGCGCTAACCCAGCTTCGCGCCTTGCATTGTGAAGGCCGAAGCCTTGCGAGAAGTTGCAGGGGCGGAGGCCGGGCCCCCCAGGTGGACTGCACCTCCTTAATAAAATCCGGGAATGCCGGTAGCATCCTGGACTGAAGGGGCTGGGCTGATAGCGACTCAAATAGGGAGCGTCGTGTTGGCTCTAACATGGGCCAGTCCACGCCCAAGTGACGGGTTGCCCTCTCCACCACTGACCACATAGGGTCATTAGTGTCCAGCACTTCAGGGTCGTCCTGCCCAGAGTGCTGGGATGCCACCTCGGCCTCTGTGCTCTCCTCCTCCAATAAGGGCTCAATGTCGGATGCGTCCCTTGAGACCGCATCGACATCCCACACTTCCTGGGGTTGGCCGTGAGCCACTGGTGGAGGAGCCACCGGCTGATAAGCGATGGGCCCAGCCAATTGTTCTGGAACCCGAGGTGCCATGTTCGCTAAGGTCATGAGGAGGGATTGCTGTCCCATCATGACCTCCATAAACTGTGACATTTTGGAGGTGAGCTCAGCCACTCCAAATCTGTCCTGATGTCGCCTGCCCCGTCGAGGGGAGCGAGAGTGCCTTCTACGGCGAGGCGATCGAGATCTCGACCTGGACTCCCGACAGGGACGTGCCCCGCGAGAGGAGGGGCTGCGGGAACGTTCCCGAGCACGCCTGGCTGGGGACCTCTGACCAGCTGTAAGCTGGATGGGCTCCTGGACAGCTGCAACGCCATCGGCGGTGTCATAACAGACGACGGCGGAGCCGAGATAGTATGGGACGACCCCGAGGATGGGGACTGACCCCCAACCGCCCTCTTTGCTCTCTGGCGAAGGGTGTCTGGAACCCTGCACATAGATGGCAGTATACCTTATCCGGCCAAGGCAGATGCGCGCTCCGCTCCCCAAAACACGCTCACGAGTCATCGCGGCGGATCTCTGGTAGGAAACTTGGTCTGGCAGGTCACGCGATCAGTGAAAGCTCGACATAGTGCTCGATCGACCAAGTCAGCATCGAACATGACTGCCGAACACCCGGACGGTATCGCATTCAGCGCGCCCGAGCCGAACACCTGGCGGCGGCGTTGCCGACACGCCGAGCACTGCTGTTGAGCACCTGAAGTGTGTCGTCGCCGACGCCGCGTCAGCACCGAGCGTCGGCGCTAAGTGCATGCATCGAATGCCGAAACGTCGAGCACCGGCGCGTCGCTGAAGACCGGAAGCGAGCCGAGCAATCGGCGTGACACCGAAAGCACCCGAGCGCAAGCACCGAGCCGCCGAAAGGAGCACGAAAGTGAGCGCCGAGCACCAGCATTACCGCGTCCGGCGCGCCAGGAAAGTCGAGCACCGGAGCGCCGAGCACCGGCACCGTCAAGGCCAGCCCGACGCGTCGAGTACCGAGCATCGACGGTGCGTGCGTCGAGGGAAGCGCGTCGGCGTCCGAGCACCGAGTCCCCAAGCACAGACTTGCTAGCACCAAGCGCTGAAGCGCTGCACAAAGCCAAAGCTAATGTTGAATCCAATTTATACAGTAGTGCAGTCAGTGTTTAAAATGTTATGGAAATGTGTGTTTGTCTGCCCAACAGTTGCACTGTGAGTGCATTTCTTACCATGTGTCTATGACTTTATGACATGATGTAAAGTCTGTGCTGTAACAGATATATATGCACGCAGGCATGCGGGCATGCTGCGCATGTGCGTTTATCATTAATGTCATTACACCATGTGACGAAACATCACGTATAGATCCAAACAGAGTTGGCAACCCTATTTTCTATCAGATCTCAAAAAATACAACTCGCCTTGTATTCGCAGACTATGCTCTGAGTCCAGTTGACATGCTCATTTATGTCTGTAGCCTATGTTCCCCCCATCAGTTGTGAAATGGCATAAGTGTGTAAGCGTGTATTCACTTTACTGAGTGTTAGAATAGGACTACTTCTGAAAATGGATAAACCGAGCTGCAGTGATCAAGTGAAAAAAAAAACTGAATCGAAAAAGGGCAAGTATCAAAGGGATTAAGAAGAAGATAAGATGCAAATTTTAAGATCATGGTTATCAGAGAAGCTGCCGTGCTGCTGAAAAATTCAGTGTCACCGAAAACAATGTGGCGGGAGCACAAAGAACAGCTATTGAATGTCAACCCTCAGAGAAAATTATTTTGTGAATCATTTGGGCTATTGTACATTTTCTGTGCTGTGCTTTTTTTTATCATTTCTCTTTGAAAAGTCACCTTAGATTCAAAGAAGGCTTACATTTAGGTCAATAGAATAATTTTTTTGATGTTGCTACTTTTGAAGTTATAGTGTGCGGATCATCTTTAAAATACATGCAATTGGAGATCTACGCACCTGGTTATGTAAATTCAGTTCAAAAGGTGAAGTTTATGATGATCAGGTGTAAGAGAACTAACAAGTGATGATGATAATCTTTATGGCTGTATACATAACTTGATATTTTCTTATTGAGGCAATACATACTACAGTACAATATTGTCTATGGTTTATTTTCTTTTGTATTGCTGTAGTGAGTCAATTAACTAATTGGGGCTGATAGTAGTTTGCATTATCAAATTGTACAGATAATCAAACCGGTATTAATAACAATTACTGTACATTTAATAATGTATAGATGTACACACGTTTCCTACTGATGATATATAGCTAGTAACCTATTCTATCATATGAGGCTAATGCATGATAAGCTTCCTTTTGTATTTTATTCAATTTAGAAAAAGTGTCGGTATTCGCGAATTGGAGTTATATATATCAATTTCTCCACTTTTCAGTCTTTTCTGTTTCCAAAATAGTCCTCTTTCTTTTAGTCGTCATCTTTGTCATATGCTTAATAAACTGCACATAATTAATCATGTGATTACAGGCTTGTTCAGTTGATTGAATAGTTTGGTTAATCGAAGGTTGGACAATTGACTCTCTACTGTACATGGATATTATTATTTATTATTTGTTATTTAGCAGACACCTTTATCCAAGGCGACTTACAGAGACTAGGGTGTGTGAACTATGCATCAGCTGCAGAGTCACTTACAACTACGTCTCACCCGAAAGATGGAGCACAAGGAGGTTAAGGGGACCTCCTGGTTACAAGCCTGTTTCTTTAACCACTGGACCACACAGTCTCCTATGCACATTGTACTGTAATACATGTACCTTAGCATTATTGCTGTTAAAAGTGGCAATAAAAATGAATAAACAAAAGTATATGTTGTGTGAGTGTCCCTTATCTTTTAATACAAAATGATAACATTTCATGGACTAGAGGTAGAATTGGATTAGGAATGACAAAATTAAAAGGGAGCTGAATATATATCCATGAGTGAAATTGGAATTGACGAGATTGAGTTTAGAAAAATTGGCACGGTGGTTAGCGTTGCTGCCTCACAGCTCAATGGTCCTGGGTTCAACTCCAGCCTCAGGGATGTGTGTCAAGTTTGCATGTTCGTGTGGGTTTTCTTCGTGTACACCGGTTTCCTCCCACAGTCTAAAAACATGCTGGCTAGGTGGACTGGCCTCTCTAAATTGTTCTTTACTTGTCCTGTGATGGACTGGTGTTCCGTCCAGGGTGTAGTCCCGAATTGCACCGTATGTCTGCTGGGTTAGGCTCCGGCTCATCACAACCCTCTATAGGATTAAGTGGTTATTGATAATGGATGGAATTGAAACTAAAGAAATTGGAATTGATTCTGAATTGATGTGGACAGGGAATTAAATTGAATTTGTGGAATTGACCCCAACTCTGTATAAACTGCTTAACACTCACTCACAAGGTAAGAGAAAGCAAATATTCTGTGTTTTTTATTATTAAAGTTTACTGCCAAATTTACATTATTTTTGAGGGTCAGTAACCATTAATCCATCCATCCATTATCTGTAACCGCTTAATCCTATAGAGGGTTGCAGTGAGCCGGAGTCTAACCCAGCAGACATATGGGACACAAGTCCATCACAGAGCAACTAGGGGACAATTTAGAGAGACCAATCCACCTAGCCAGCATGTCTTAGGACTCTGGGAGGAAACCAGAGTACCACCTGGTAAAAACCAACGCGAATGAATGGAGAACATGCACATTCCACACTGAACGTCCCCCTGAGGCTGGAATCGGATCAGTAACCAACAAGTTTAAAAGGTATCAAATATTATCACAGCAAGCTGTACAGCAGGATGTGATTTCAACTGCAGCACATATTATGCAATAGAACTGTTAATCTTTAACATAATGAGAAGGAAATGTATGTGGGGGTTCCCACAGATAAAAGACAAGGAAAGAATTAAAGAGAATGTTGAGAAATAATTTAAGAGTGAAAAAGAATAGAAGGGTAAGTTCTGAAGAAAATGAAGTATGGAAGAAAAAGAAAATGAATGAACTGGGAAAGAAGGATCAAAGAAAGAAAGAGAAAGGGAGAAAGAGAGGAGAGAAAGATAAAAAGGAGAGAAAGAATGAAGGAAGAAAGAAAACAGCATGAAAGAAAATGAGAGGAAGAAGGGGAAAGGATAGAATAAAAAGGAAGGAATTTAAGAGCAAAAGAAAAAGAATTGAAGGGAAAAAATATTAAAGAATGAATGAAAGAAAATGAAGGAAGAAAAAGAAAGAATTAATGAAGAGGGAAAGAAAGAATGAAGTATAAAAAGAAAGAAAAACAATGTAAAGAGAAAACAAAAGAAAATGAAAAAAGAAAGAAAACATTCAAAGGAAAGGAGAGACAAAGTTTCCATTGTAAAGAATGTCTGGCTGCAAATTAATGAAATTGTATAGGTCAAATAATTAGATCAATTAAGCAATTAAGACGTGAAGTTGGAACAAAAATCAGAAGACACTGTAGTGGCCCACGAGGCCTGGAATTGATCACCCCTGCTTTAAAAGTTGCTCTTTGGGAAAAGAAGTGAAGTTTTCATTGCGTGGTTTTGATAAAGGATTCTAAACACATAGCTCTGAATCATGGGATAGCAGCAGCATTGTAAAACAATGGATTTTGAAATTACAAAATAGAGCATGTGTATTGTTATTATTTATTATTTAAGCATTTGAGCCCGAAGGAGCGGGCTTAATCGCGTGGTAATGCCCGCCTTGTGCAGTTACACATGCATTAACATAACGAGAAGGGCATTACCACACCAAACCAATTATTTCAACTCTAGCTAGTACAGTTACGAAGGCAGAGTGGGGGGGAGAAGGAGGGAGAGAGACAAGAGATAGATAGGATAGATGATCTATCAATAGATATCTTGCTAACTAGGCTAGATAGACAAATAGATATCTTGTTATGCTAGACAGTTTGACAGATATAATTATTATTTATGCATTTCTTAGCAGATGACCTTATCCAGGGCGACTTAAAATTGTCTCATTATTTTTACATCCAAATTCTGCTGCCCGTTCATATAGTTGGTTTGTTTTTTACTGGAGCAATCTAGGAGGTAAAGTACATTCTTGCTCAAGAGTACAGCAGCAGTGTGTTTCCGACCTGGGATTGAACCCACAAACCTCCTGTCAAGAGTCCAGAGCCCCCCCCCCTTAGATAGTTAGATAGTTAGATAGACTAGATCACGGGATTTCAAACTGTTTATGCTATGTACCACATAATGTAGTCTACCTTGTATCCCTGTAGGAACAATTCAATAATTGATAATTTAATGTTTATCTGGGTTGATTAGTTCTCTTACTAACAATATTTAATTGACGTGTTACAAAGGAATTATACTCAACGGTTCCTTGAAGCTTAGACTTTTGGTCCGCTGTTTTGGAAAATCAGTCTGTTAAAGTGTCCAATACAACAATTCTCCTCTCCGCAACAAAGTCTTCAATCCTACACTGGATCAAACTTGACAACAAAGCTTTCAATTCTCAATAGAATCAACAAACATTTGCAACAAAGTCTTCAGTCCGTGGTATAGGATCCACAACAGCGCCTGTCCGCTCTGTCCTCTTCACTGAATCTTTTAGCTACCCAGGTAGCAAGGCACAGTTTCTTTTGGATACTGTGGTTTTAGGTGTACATCAGACCTAGACTGGTTTGTCTGATAAGTCTCTGTAAGTTTTAAGGTTATCCTTCAGCTGGGCCTCAGTCCTGTTGCTTCCTCGTCTTGGGCCCATTTTCAGGCAGAGTCCCATCTTGATTCTGTTTTTAGGCAGAATGACAGCACATTGTTCAGCATTCGATGTGGAGTGCAAAATGTTTCGTTTGGCTTGGATATTTCTTTTTCACTCTGCTAGATAGCCACTTTCATGAGATCATTTGTGTATCTTGCCTTTTTTTAAAAAAAACCTCACAGTCTTTTGATGTTTTAATGTTCTTTTCCACTGGGACATCGCTAGTTTATGTCTTCCTTGCGTCAAAACGTTTGTTGTTGCACGTGTGAATTATCTGTACATAATTCAACTGTCCGCTCAGCCTAATCCAGTTCAGCCGCCGGTCCTCTACTCAGGAGGTCAAATAGTTCAGTATGTCTGCCCTTTTTCTTAAGACACAGCAGTTTGCCCTGTTTCTCAAGACACACAGTTTCATTAATGAATCCAGTTACATTTCTAATACACGTTCATGTATTATCATATGCAGGGAATATGTCCTACATCCCCATCTGAGATAGGGTCATAATATATGAAAACAGAACAATACAATAACACAATGCAACAAAACGCACAAGCCCTGGAGTGTGTTGTCCAGGATACAATTATTACAGTATTATAATGATAAAAAATGTATTATATATACTTACGCTTTGGATAAAATAGTCCCTCAAACAAGTTTCTAGTTGTTGGAAACATTAAGTTGGAAGTTTTCGACTTCATTTTATTGTAATTAATTAAAATCAATTAAACCTCTGTGCTGGTCTTAATGACTCAGAACTGACACATCCTCGTTTAAAAATGGCAATCATGTATTTTTGTTGATAATAAAAAGATACAGAAAGGGAAGCAAAGAAAGGTTTACTATCCATCCACGCATTTCTACAGCTGACCTTTGTAATACGAAAATATATTACTGGCATTTTTTTTAATTCCTAGTAACGTACTGATGTAACTAAAAATAATAATATAATGCTTACCTTCAGTGTGATGGATGTATTTTGAAATAAACCAATAGTACTTCAAGATAAACAATAAACTTTAATTGTTCATTGGAAAAAAACAAAACACATCGATTGGCTAACATGAACGGACACAGGAAAAGAGGTAGGACTAGAGTACTGTATAGACACCTGCTGTTAACCTTTGGTAAAGATGTATTTTTATTGTAATAACAATTTCGTGGATTCAGCAGCAGTTACTACATCGTGCATAACTGTTTTTTATTTTATAATTATTATTTTTATTTTTTTTACAGACTGCAGTCGTGGAGATGAAATTAATCAACACAATGCAACGATTAACTCGAAAGTTAGCAGCGACACGAGGATATTCTGCAGTTACTCCCTGAGCAATAGCGCTGGCAGTGCGTATCTGTTCTGGTACAAGCAGACTCCAGGCAGCTCCCCTCGATATCTGCTTCATCGCATGAAAGTTTCCACTGAAGAACTCCGATCAGATGAAACCGAGGCAAAGGTTCTCCAGTCAGTTGGACACATCGCAGAAGATGACTAGTTTAACAATCGCGAACACGCAGCTGTGTGATTCTGCAGTGTACCTGTGTGCGCTGAGTACCACGGTGCTGTCGTTACATTACTGCCTTCTACAATAACACAGCGCATTCAGTGGGCACTAATTAACCCCTTCACTGGAAAAACACAAACATCACGTCTGTTTTATTTATGCTGTTGCGGTTTAAACATCTCAGTTACAATGTGTATGTACAGTATGTTATTATTAGGTACTTAAGAGAGTGAGGGGTTTAAAACAGCAGTCAAATTACAGGGAATATTTGATTAAAAAAACTTCAATTAAATAAAATGAATGTCTCATTTTTTAAGTTAAATCTATTTTTTATTACTGTTTATTTTATTTGTATTGATTAATTGTATTTATTTTTTAGATTGTTGCTAGTGTTGTTGTTGTAGTTTAGAAGTTACAAGCCACATTACAATGTCCTGTTGGTCCTGTCATATGATACACACAAACACGCACACAACACACGCACACACACACACACACACACGAGGTGTCTTTTACCTTTAAAGGCAAAATAGGCATGGATGGGACAGGCAGATAGGCGAGTCAAGTATTATTTGTTTACTGTGCTATCAACAGTAAATGGTTTTTCACAAACACAAATCTAACCTACAATAATAAATATTACATTGTACAGGAAACTCAACATGTACAACAGCTAGTAAACAAACAAACAATGCGCACACACCTGCGCTTCAATATTTGGGATGTACTTGGTATCACTATAAAGGGAATCGATTAAGGTTTAATCACAGGTACGGATATCCCGGGATTCAAATAGTTTTGCCTTGTGTTCATTTTAAACACGCTGGCTGCGTTTGCATGTGTTTTATTCAACAGCAGATTCTATTGGCAAACTTTATATTAGGCTCAGAAAAAAAAAAAAATTTTTTTTGAAATGTCAGTTTAAGTTTATGGAATATTTTCATAAAAGCCACCACCATGCTTTTATCAACATTGCAGTTGGTTTGACATGTTCCTTCTTTCTGCTCTTTTTAAAATAAATGAATAACTAAAGAAATAATCCCTGTCCTGCTTAACCCTCAGCCCTCTACACTGGTAACGTTACAATACAGTACGGTTTGACGTTAAAATCGACAAAGAATATTTTGTTTTGTGAATCATTATTACAAGAGTCTCCATTAGCAGCCACGAGATTGTGTTCCTCTAAATCTGCTATTTTTTTCATTAAAAATGTCGCGAGCAGACATAATAACTCAGTCTTTAATGAATTTTTTTTTTTTTTTTTTTTAGACATTTTCCATTTGCGTTTCGTATCTGACCAGTTCAGGACCGCGGACAGTGTCCTTTATCCTCGTTGAATTTGATCAAGTATCGATAATACAAACCTCTATTACCCATATCACATAGATTGAATTGAACAAATGGCTGAATGGAAAAGTATTGCATGTACCAGTTACCTTGATTCAGCAGGACTCTGCTCATTGCATCTCTCACACAGGGCAGCAGAGTGAGCTCTATTCATAGGACCCTGCTCACTGCACCTCTGACACAGGTCAGCACAGTGAGCTCGATTCATCAATGAGTCGCTCCCAATATTCCTTATTAATGGAGGGCTTACAGCTGTTTTCTGAAAGTTTATGATACAGCAAACTCTTCTTTTACATTTTTGACTCTACTATCGAGTCTTTCGAGAAATAACGGGTTTCAAAACTCCAAAGAACTGCTAAAAAAGCGTTTTTTTTCTGGTTTACACATAATTAACTCTGCCAATTAGTAGTTAGAAATGATTTATCACTTTGTTTTACTACATTTGAAGGGAACCTTTCCATGTGATATTTTCACAGGAGTTTCGAACTCACCTAATAATTGAGATAATTGTTTGCGGAGAAAACGACTTTCTGAATCTGTTTTTTAAAAAAGAAAAATTATTAATCGCTTGCACGGTTAAAGTAAATAAATAATAATAATAAAAAAATAACACGAAAACTCAAAACCTACACATTGATGAATACAGCCCATCGTCACTTCAACACGCCCTCTACAGAATATGCGAGGTACTACTGAGCACTGATGCTCTCAGTAATTCATTTAATGATCAGCCTGTAATAAATCTGAACTGCAACGTGCAGCTCAACATCTTCCGAATGCAGATGAACTGAACAACCACCAGATGTCAATGAAGGACAGCAACTACACGGTGTTGGGGAGGGGCACTGGTTTCCATGACATCGCCTCTATAGAAACACATGGTTCACAGTTCCAGCTTCAGATTGCACCAGACAGCAGAGGGAGGTTTTTTGTGTTGAGAATGGAAAAAGAACGTACTTGGGTTACTGTGCTACTGTTCTGTTTAAGCATAAGTAGGTCCATGTATACATACTGGTTATGCAATTTGTCAAACATGTGTGTCAGTCTAATCTATCATATCGTGCAATATAAAAATGACATGGATTTTAAAGTCGTACAGTTTAGTAATAAATTGCAAACAGAAATGGTGATTTATATTACACAGTAAATAGTGCAGTTGGTATGAAATGATTATTGGAAAAAGGAAAGTGAGTTCAAATCAATGACACACATATAGAAGTGAGTTCACATTATCTACAAGTATGCTATCATGGCTTGTTTTAGAACTGTTTGTAAGTATGCTTTCGTATAATCTTATTCATTCTATTTTTGTCTTTTCTTTTAGAAATGACCCAAGCAGACTCAGTGACTCAAACTTCACATCCAATTGTCCTTAAACAGAGTGAGAGCATCATTATTCAGTGCACGTATGAAACAGCAGGCATTGCTAACAGTCTCTTCTGGTACATTCAGGATCCCAATCAAGCCCCACAGCTCATACTCAGTGGATATTCTAAGCAGGAGGACATTCCACCAAGGTTTCAAAATCATTTCTCTGCATCTCATAACACAGAGAAGACCTTTCATCTGAATATCACTGCGGCTGTGCTGTCTGACTCTGCCACATACTTCTGTGCTCTGAGGCCCACACTGTGAGAGCCTCTATATCACTTCATACAAAAACCTCCTGCTGCCTACCGAGTGAGTCTCGCTGGTGAAGATGGGACTGCAGCCTGTGTTCTGTGTAGAAGCTACTAGAGACATTCTCCTTAATTACTCCCCTGCACCCTCGTACGGTCTGGTAGTGTAATACTAATACATATTACAACATGTAAATTTGTATGATGTTTGATATTAATAAAAAATGAACTTTCATAGAATTAATTTACAAAGCAACAATGTGCTAGATATTTACATGTATTTAATGTGTTAAAAAACAAACAACTTTTAATAAACATTTATATAAAGCATTAAATAAATTATTTTTTTAAACAAGCTATCTAGCCCCCATATCCATGTGCACACAACACTTGCAGTTCACCATTAACAACTTTGACATTATTTTTAGAGAACCATCTGCCTTGCTTCCTCAGTGTTTTCAGATACTGCATCAAGACTGATGGATTGATTTTTGTATCTTATTTCATACGACTGCTAATTTCTGGGCTTCGTTAACTATTATATAATCTGTTACCTTGCAATTCAAATGAACCCCCACTAGGGGGCAGGGTACGACAATGAATTGTCAGAGTTTAAAGCTCAATATTCACAATCAGACAGTGCTTCCCTCATTAAACAACAAGGCACATACCAGGCAATAAGGAGATGACAATACATTAATAACACAGAACGTGAAATATATTCAGAGATACATACATTAAACCATTATTAGCACCTCCTCAATTACCTTCCAATAGGAGCTATTACTTGAGAATGAAAAATGGATCTTTAATACCACTCAGAATGATTACACATGTCATAAAATGGTAAGGAAAGGGTCCATAGAAATATATTTGAATCTGCTTATTAATTAATACAATAAAATGTTTAATATCAAACTTCCCTCTCTGTCTCTCGCTCTCTCCGAGTTTAAAAATGAGCTTCTGTGCTGC
Organism: Huso huso; assembly: GCA_036884735.1. Lineage (NCBI taxonomy): Eukaryota > Metazoa > Chordata > Actinopteri > Acipenseriformes > Acipenseridae > Huso > Huso huso. The sequence continues at coordinate 12,767,864 of CM072683.1, read as the reverse complement.
TGTGTGTCTGTCTCTGATCACATGACCTTGTGGTAATGTGAGGGTGAAAGAACTGTGATGATTGGGGTGAGAGTTACCACAGAAAGTATACTGTGGAATACAAACAAGAGCATTCATGTCAAACATTTAGAAAGCACAAGACTTCATAAACTATCTAATTATATATTGTTTTCCATGTGTTACAACGTTTAAATACTTAGCTGTTTACCAAATTATGTCAGGTACATAAGACTGGATACAGTGATGTAATGAATTAATGAATTAATGCATTTAATTCACAAGCTTCTCTTTTGTTTCAAATGCGTACAGTGAAAACCAGGTGACTCAAAGACCTGATTTACTGCAAGTTTCAGAAGGAGAATTATTTTGGATAAACTGTTGATATACAGCAAGCAGATTGTATGCAATGCACTGGTATAAACAAGATCTTTACCAGATTTAAAATGTATAAATAATGCCACAAGAGATGGTTCAACATATGGAGATGATTCTGGGAAATATAAAACTAGCAGTAGATATCTCATCTAAAACTGGCTTCCCTGACAATACAGCCTTCAGTGTCCGATTCTGCCATTTACTACTGTGCAATATAACCAGCACAGTGATACAAAGTAGCGCCTACCCATAGAAAAACCCTGGAGTGTACAGAGGCTAGCGATTACAATGTTGATGGCATTTCCAGTGACAGCTCTTCTGTGTATAAGGGTAACCGCTGTGCACATTATAATATGGTGAGGGCTGGATTTCCTGAGTTCTGGGGAGGTTCATTGAAAAGTGGGTAGGATAACTGCAGTTTTGAAACCTCTTTGACTTGCATCCAGTTAACTGTTAATGAAGGTGGTGATAAAACAAGATGATAACCACAACTATGAACCGCAGAGTTACATGTATACATCACATTTACATCACGTTTCTGTTTGCTGATTGGTTACAGACATTTGATGTTCTAAACCTCTAAACAGAATATTTCAGAGCAGCATTGTGAAGAGAAAAGCACCAGCATCAACACAGAGACAGAACCTTTCTATTCTGTTCTTAAAGAGGTCAGCACTGAGCTAAAATGGATACATTAATCATGTGTATGTTTATTATCCTGCCAGGTAATTTCAACACAACAAGAAATATTATTATTATTATTATTATTACTGACTCTATTAAATGTTCTTTTTCTTCCTCAATGTTCAGTGATGACAAGCGGGGATTCCATCAGTCCTCGACAGACAGCAGAGTCCAGAACAGAAGGAGAGTCAGTAACGCTCAGCTGCTCTTATACTACAAGTAGCAATGATGTTTATCTCTACTGGTATCGGCAGAACTCAAACCAAGCCCTGGAATACATATATGTATAAAGGAGCCCGCTCAAGGAGTAGCAGTTCTCACACTGCAGACTTTGATAAAAGCCGTTTACTTCTACAACAGTCAGATCTTCTACTACAATCACCATTTCCAAACTTGCTCTGAGCGACACAGCAATCTATCACTGTGCTCTGTTGGTAGCACAGTGTGAAAACTCATTGGGACGCTGTACAAAACTCTCTCAGCACTAACTGGCACAGGCCCATTACCTGGTAAAAGATGAAAGAAAGTCATGTTGAACTGCTTCCACACACTATCATTGGCATGAGTCCATTATTAAGGAAGTGGTTTCAATGTAGGCAATCTGTTTGCATTCTGAGTCACTTTCTTCTCTGCACTGTTTGAAAATGTGTTCCCTGTTCATAGAATTGGAATAAGAGAGCAGGTTATGGTGAACCACAATATAATATAATAAACACGTGTTTGATACAGGACTTCATTAATGTATCAAAGTGCTGTGAAGACACCAGATGTGAAGACTCCACTGAACACATCCCTGAGCTGAACACTCTGCAAATGCTCCACCTCAATCATTCCTGACTTGTTATTCTTAGAACTAAGATCACAAGAGCAAAAATCCATATATCATGGCTTACCACGTCACAATGGATACACACAAATAGAATGTACTGTACCAGTAAATAAAGAGAACAACCACTTCAATCTTATTGCCAACACTGATGATGTTTTCTTCTGTTTTTTTGTTTCTGTTGTAGTGGAGGGATTGGTTTTATGGTGTTATTTTGTCAAGTTATTTTTTCTTCACTCTTCATTCAACCAAATCAGCATGCAAGAACGTCTCTGATACTGCACTTTGAAGACAATCCTGACCCCTACAGGCATGACAGTGAAACTACTGCTATTTTTGCCTTGTGATCCTTCATTTTAAATTGAGAGGAACGGTAGTTCCTCGTACAAGTTAGAAAACTTGTTTGAAACTACCGAGAGTCTCTATACAGCTCCAAAGGGTTTTGCTGTTTTCACCATGTTGCAGCGGTAAAACTAAATCAGTTAGAATTACCATCTGTACCAGTACTAAAAGTCTGAAACTTTCTTACATCAAATGTGAAAAAAACGTAAATACCTCTTATACACAATGAGATATAAGTCGTCAAACTAAGGTAAAATTCTTCTTCTGTTTACTTTAAGAGCGTGTAGCGACTTTTCAAACAGAAAAGCTAAATAACTGGACATATATATATATATATATATATATATATATATATATATATATATATATATATCATCTGATTCCACATGTTGGTCAACGATATTTTTGATAAATTGTAGTTCCTCGTTTAATTAATAAAGGAATAATTTCTTTGGTAGAAATAAATAAATGATTTAAACAGATGCATAGAGGAATAAATACATTTAGAAATAAATAAATGTAGAAATGAATATGTAGCGCCCCCCTCCAAAACACCGTTCGATACTTAACCAAGGATAACCCCCTCGGTGATCCCTATAATTAAAATGGCTATTTTAACTGACCAATTAAGTAGAATTAATGACTACGCTAATTTGAAGCTAATATAACTCCAAATAAATAACAAGTTCTTTAAAAATCAAGAAAGCTCAGTGTGTAAAGTGAGGACAACAAGGTATAAAAACAAGAATTTTATTTAAACAAAATATCACAGCTTTTACCTATAGCAGCAGATTTGATAGCAGCAACCTTGAACTATAGCAGCAGATTTTTAACCAAGAGCGATCCCATCAGACCCCAAGTACTAGGATACTTTGAACTAGATAACGTCACACCAACACTTCTAAGTAAAAAAAAAGGATAATTCACAGCACAATTCCAAAAGTAAAATGTTAAACACTTTTAAATAACACCCTTCAAAGCAAACAGTGGTTTCCACAAACACAATTCCAAACAATAAAATATTAAACCTTAAATAACACACTTTAAAAAAACTACAGTGATTTGCATAGAAAAAGAACAGAAAACTTCATGGAACCTAAAAAAATGCCTAATGCCTAAACACTCCAATAGCCGCTATTTTAGTTAATACACAGGTTGATAAAGTGCAACGGTGCAATCAAAAGTTAACAGGCCGCTTATAACTATATATTGTAAACACATACACAATTACAGTTGGGATAATCAGGACAAAGACGCTGGCCTAAAAGTCTAAAACAACCACTAACAAACACAGAAAAGAAGTTCGTATACAGCGCTCAAATATTACATCAAAATTCAAACGATCGTAATTACAAACTCAGAATACAGACAATGCACATTCTCTTTTGTAATCAAACCCATACAATTGCGACCGACGTCTAAGAGCACGAGGGGTACTTCACTGAAACCACTCCAATATAGAGCGGACCAAACATTCAATATGAACAGTAGTAGTTTACCATTAACTTCTAGCGCTTCGGCCAATTCACAGCGCATCAGTATTACACTTCAAAGGTTACAATCCTTATCAAACAGTAGTTCCCCAACCCGTGCTCTCAGCTCACAAATCTCTCAAACCCGGTCGCCCTCTTGACTGATTAACCCCACCTGTTTTTATACAGCTGGCCCCATTACAAATTAGCACTGCAATTACTATGGAGACCAGTAGTCTCCCTGGGGTTTAAAGGGACAGTGCAACAGTAAAAATGATAAAAATCACACAATAAAACTCAATCTTATTATATACAAAAAAATAAACAATACATCCATTGCACATCCGTTACAACTACATGTTTATATTATAAATGTAGAAATAAATTAATAATTAATAATAATATTAATTGATTTGGCTGATGCGTTTATCCACAGCAATTGACATTTATATACCTATATACAAAAGTACAAGTTTCATGTAAATATATATAACGGTAGTTTCTCATACGTATTAGAAAAAACTTGTCGGAAACTGCCGAGATTTAGTTATACCACGAGACACTAGTGATCCGTCGCTTGCAGCATCTGTGGAGTAGAGGTTAGATCACTGTGCTCCTGATTGGAGGGTTGTGAGATCAATCACAAGTGGGGGACACATTGCTGCTTTGCCTAGATTGGTCCAGTAAAAACCCTACTGTATAAATGGGTAATTGTATGTCACAATTGTAAGTTGGCCTGGATAAGTGTGTCTGTTAAATAAAAATAATAATATATGTGTGTCTGGTTGGTACTTGGATGGGAGGCTGCCTGGCAATACCATGTACTTTAAACATTTCTTTGAAATTTTACTTGTTTAAAATAACAAATAGTAGATTAAACAGCAAAAATGAGCTGATTTACTTTTAATTTATTGATGCCGGCTCGCTGCGCTTGTCTTAAATAATTCCCATCTCGCTTTGCTCGCCTTAAAAAAGATTCTCGGGTCGCTGGGCTCGCCAGCTACTCACTACTATTCTCTCCTAGCAGAACTTTTCATCTCTGATTCCATTACAGCACACCATGCCGGTGCGGCGTGCTGCTCTTTCACTTTTCTATAAGGCACATGAGACACACTGTTATGACTGATTTTATTAATCGCTATAGAAATAATTGCATAAGAGAAGTTATAAATATATTTATTTCACCCTACACCCGCTGTTTTAATTGCATTTGGATCATTCCAGACACCACCTGATACGTGAGCACAACAAACTCAGCAACGCGTTATCCACCGCTGGTTAAAAAAATAAATGAAACGGACACATTTATTATATAAGGTAGGCTGTTAGGTAGATGACAGATTCCTAATATTGTGAAGGTGGCTCTTTAATCAAATTATATTCGGGCAGGGACATTTCAATTTGATGATAATAGTGACATTAACAGAAGTGACATTAAATTTGACTGTATTATGGCTACATCTGTCTTCTTTTCATACATTTACACTGTAAAACCACAGACGTGAAATGTTTGTATGTAAATAGAATGTGTGTATAGGAAAAAAAAAAAAAGCCCTATTCCTAAACAGCAGTATTTAGGTGTTTAGTCATTAGGTGTAACACTGGTGTTTAGTCATTTGGAACTCTAAATAATTGTTAAATGTTATGTGTTTAATCTGTGCCATTTTTGCTAAGTTTATTGTTACATTTTAAACACCAGCCCTGTTATAAACGCATATGAATGTTTAAAAAGTGTTACAAATCATAAACACGTCCAAGAGTTTATAAAATAAACACCACACTGTGTTTAAATCCTAAACACATTTAAAATCATAAACCCAGTAACATGTTTTAAAAGTGTGACAAATAAGTGTTTTACAGTGTAGCTTTTATACTTTTTATTCTATTATTTCACAAACACAACATTTTACCCAAATGTATGAATATGGGGTTGTGGGTTCAATCCCAGGTGAAGGACACTGCTGTTATACCCTTGAGCAAGGTATTTTACCTAGATTCAGTATAAACAACTGGACCAATGGGTAATTATATGTAAACATAATGTGATATAATTGTCACAATTGTAAGTTGCCCTGGATAAGGGTGTCTGCTAAAAAATAATAATAATAATAATAATTTAAAATAAATCTGCTGAACTATTTGCATTTGACTTGGTATTTGTATATTTTGAAATATAAGAATTTGCATTTGAATTTATAATCATGGGAAAGCTTAAAAAGATTTCAATTTCAAATGCATTTAAATACTTTTCAATAATAATGCGTAATAAAGTAGAGAGACTTTTCAGTTTTGCTGGTAAAGTTGATCAACCTGACAGATGCAAACTAAAGGACACTTTTGAGAACTTCTTGTTTATTAAACATAACAATCAAAACAAGTAAAAAGAATAATTGTGCAATGTATATGTATATGCATATATATATCATCATCATCATCATCATTTATGTCAGTTTTTCACAAACCTGGTCCTGCGGACCCAATGTGTCTGCTGTTTGTGTTCCAACTGAGTTCTAAATTATTAAATTTATCCCCAAATTGAACTAACAATTAGTGACTTAATGCAATGTTAGAAATAACTTTAAATATCCAACTCTTTTGGCTGCTTTCACAAACCCTGATCAGCACAAATCTTGGACTACCTTACCTGAGTTAACATTAGGTAGTCCTAGATTAGTGCTAATTTAGGCCTGTGCAGCCTGCCATTTAAGAGCTACAAATAATTGAAATGCTCTGATTAGACAAATAATTAATTCAATTGAGGGTTCAATTCAGTAATTTAAAGCTCAGTTGGAACACAATTACTTTATGTTCATGTTTATGTTAACATTTAATTTTGAAGTTCACATATTTGCATTTGTATTTAGTTTGGTAGTAAATGTATCACATTTGCATTTGTATTAAGCAAATGGGACAATAGGGAAGCTTCAATCTGTTTCCTACTATCTGGAAAACACAAGTATGGTCAAAACCATAACCATTAAATTTAACAAGAGTCACCCATACCTTTCAATGTTTACATTCAAAGTTTGAAATAATGGATAGAGTCTACATTGTTCGAGAGCAGTTCCCAGTCATTGGTAATCATGGAATCATCATTCACAAATGCTAGGGTATGACTCTAAAAACAGTTATGATGGATCTTGGTAACTCCATTTTCTCCTATGGACAAAGTTTCATTGCACTTTCCACAGTTACTTCCTTAAGCAGTATACACCTTATCAACTTTGACCCCACCTGCATTTACGCATGTCAAACTGCAGTTGAAGAGTACCATTGGCTCGGAGGGAAGTTGATGTCCTAAGTTTGAAGGAGACTAACAAGCACACAGGACACAAGGTAAAAGATTGTGTGTATTTCATTCACTGAGCCATCATTAATGTTCAGGAACAGCAAAAGCCTCAGTCTTCTAAGAGAACACTTGCAGTTACACATCCATTCAGTGCCTTCTTCACTTGCAGTCTCTGAAGGATTCATTAAAACACAGTCAACAAGAGGCTATCAGGAGCTTTGTTCACAAATAGGATCACTTGCCATCCACTGCATCTCTGACTACTGTGGATATTTGTCACTTCTTAGGAGAATCTTTCAATAGAGGTGAGCAGCAACATATTGCAGAGTTTCTCACCAAATTGTCTGAAATTTGTCCTGAAGTATCTTGCATGGTTTCAGTCACAATAAGTCATGACATTCTATGTACTACATGTAACTACTGCTCATCAAACCAAGAGGTGTTGCATTTTTATCCTCTACATGTACCTGCTGGTACAGATTCCATGTATTTGGAAGAACTCATTTATAGAAATGACAAATGGGGAATGATTCCTGGTAGCAAATGTAAGCAATGCAAAACTTCTCCAATCGAGAAACTTGAACTTATTCAATCAGCAGGAAGAATGATTGCAGTCCAACTTATGGTTTGGGAAACCAAACCAGACAGGACCATTACAAAGTGACACAATGCTAAGTTTACTGCTGTGCAAATTACTTTGGACAACAGGAATTACCAATTAGCTTCCATTATCATACACCAAGGACAGGGTGTTACTTCAGGACACTGTGTCTGTTCTTGCTGTGGGTGCTACTGGAAAATGGCTGCATGCAAATGATGCACTTATTGAAGTCAAACCATGGCCAATAAATGCAAAGGACATGTATATGGACTTTTATGAAGAGATCTAATGCTTTACAAATGCCTTACATTAGCCTAAGTTCATAACACCACTATATCAAGGAGAATAAGGTTTTTTTTTTTTTTTCCAGCATTAAAATGTGTTAGTGTACTACCCTTTAGCACTGACATGCATATGTACCTTTTGAACCATTCATAATATTGTAGTTTTGTACCTACGTAAATATCAATATATCAATACCTACCAAAATAGACACAGATTGTAGTTGCATCAGTGTTTTCACCACTGATGCAACTATAAGAACACAATGTTTACACTTTCAATACTGTCCAAAAGTCCCTTCTACCATTATTTTACTTTCAAATCTTTTCTCATTTCTCTTATATTACTCTACTTATTACTCCCTTGTCTTTTTCTGTCTGTCTATTTACTATATACATTTTCGAATATCTTTTTACTTCACTTTATTCATTATTCATTATTGATGAAGTAAAAAAGAAGTGATATCTATAATAAAAACATTGTCAATGTAAAAAAACAAGTTAGAAAAACACAACAGCCATTTAAAGTGGTGATATCAAACACAAAAGCCCAAGTAAGAGAAGCAATTGGGGCAGCCTTGTCAAGCATCAAGCAAATAGGTACAATTGAAAGGTGCTGGGGCCCAACATTCACACAATTGTTGCTTCTAACTTGGCTTCTTTTTTCATCGCCCACTTTACATTGAAATGCTCTTTGTACAACTTCAAGGGCATTTTGACTATTCCCTTATCAGCTCAAAAGTCACATCTGCAACAAAAATCATTGACAATGCACAACCAAAAAAGGCTCCAACACCCCAGCCCTGGATCTGCAATGCCTGCCACATCAACTGTCACTTCCCATACACTTACCTTGCATTCTCATTATCCCTTGCACTCGTTGCCATTATTGGTCTTATTCATCGTCTTCATTGTTGGAAATATACTGCTTCATGCTCTTTGAGGTATTCTTGTATTTATGAGCTAAATGTCTGTCCATGTGTGCCCTCATCTACCTGTGCCTTCCCTGCATGTTGTCCGTGTGTCTTCCCCAAAGCATACTTGTCTGCTCATGTGATGATGCCTCCCATGCCCTGTCTGTCTTTCTCTCTGTAGTAGTGCTTGTAAGAATAACCAAGAACACTTCAGTCTGTGTTGAGCACTTTTCTTGGCACATATGTGTCTCAGCATCTTTATTCTGGTTACAACCCAGCTGATAAGGGAATAAGCATTTCAATGTAAAGTGGAGAGATCAAAAAAAGAAGCCAAGTTAGAAGCAACAATTGTGTGAATCTTGGGCCCTAGCACCTTTCCAATTGTGCCTATTTGCTTGATGCTTGACAAGGTTGCCCCAGTTGCTTCTCCTAACTTGGGCTTTTGTGTTTCATATCACCACTTTAAACGGCTGTTGCATTTTTCTAACTTGTTTTTTTACATGTTTTTGTTATAGATATCACTTATTTATTTTACTTAATCAAATAATGAATAAAGTGAGGGAAAGATATTAGAGAATGTGTATGGTAAATAGACAGACAGACAGACAAGACAAGTTGTGATTAGTAAGCAAGTTGACAGAGTTTGGGGGCAAGATGATGTCTTTGTAGAAAGGATTGATTTCCTTCAACTTCCGTGAAGCATTATAAACTTTATTGACATCCACAATGTCTTCCCAAACAGTTTTGGACTTTGTTGGTGCACTGTGTACCAGGATGTGCAGTTCCAAGTCATCTGGCAAGGCTTGGTTTGGTGGGGGCAGTTTGCTCAGTGCTTCCTGAAGATCTGGCTGTTTGTTAAAAAATGACATGTAATTTTCCTGTTGAGTTTTTATTTAGCTGCTGGTCCCAATTACGTTGTTCCTGCTGCTGTTGGGGTCTGGCCTGTGGCTCATTGCGATGCTGATTTTGCTGATTTGTGTTAGACAGTTGTGCGACAGTATTCCTCAATGTGCTGTTCGGTGTGGAGATGTTACTTGGACAGTTGCACGACAGTATTCCTCAATGGGCGGATTTCGTTCTGAATATTTTACATTGACAGTTGCACGATTAATGACTCTCAATGGGCTGTGGTTGGCCAAGAGAAGCTACATGGACAGTTGCACGATAGTAACTCTCAACGTGCTGTGATCGGTCTGGAGATTGCTGAAATTGTGGTTGTGCCTGTGTCTCTGGTTGCTGATGTTTTATTTTAGTTGTTGTGAGTGGGCTGCATATTTGTTGATCCTTATCCTGTCCTATCCTGTTCATGTAGTATTTATGTTGTTGTTTTCTTTGTCATTGTGACCGGGTCTTACGTCACGTGCGTGGATCACCGCTGTTTAAGCAACACAGAGAGACACTGGGGGTGGAGTTGAAACGCCGGCACAGGCGCGCAGGATTTATTAATACAAACAGAAAAGAAAGTAAAGGTGGTCATGTGACGTTACCAGCCATGGTAACGCACAGAGGACACATACAGCAAGCTGTACAAAAGGCAAAATAAAACACAGTACAAAAACTACAAATAAAAGGTGCCCCAGAGGGCGAGCGCTAGCCTTATAAACGAGGCGTCCCCGCCCAGGAACCGCCACACCACGTAACCCTCGCTATACATCACATGGGATCGCTATCCCCTAACTAACCTACTGATGAGCCGGTATTCATACAACGACTCGTGCTGCTTCATACGACCTTGGCTGGGCATTGCCTTCACAAGCACCGCTTGCAGTCTCAGGGTTGCGTAGCTGTCGTTCCTGCAGAGCAGACCCTCTCCTCCCGAGTATATGCCGCCCCCTCTGGCATGGCGTTGCAGTCGCCTCGACCATCTCCCGCGGATGCTTTTGAACTGACGGACACTCGGTCAAGACCCGCCCACCTGCTGATTGAGGTCCAGCACAGCCAATCACCTGCTGCCCTTCCCCTCAACCAAGCCTAGCAGGCAGCAAGTCTCAATCGAGCGACCGTCTGTAAAACAATAATTCAATTAAACAAATCAACTCCAAAACGACATACAATAAACCCATTTCCCCACACAACTTATATCCACACTAAATACACAAGTGCAGGGCAATCGCCCTGCTACAGTCATTTTGTGGTGAAAGGCATGATGGTTCTAATGATTCAGGCTGGCTATAAGCCCCCTGTATGAAAGAAATTGTAATCATTAATATTATTATATGAGTATCCATAAGCATAATGTGATATAAACAAACATAGGGTTAAATGCATTTAGATTTAAATGCAAATGACTGCATGTATTTCAGATTCAGAATTTGGTCAATGCAAATGCAAATGTGATACATTTACTACCAAACTAAATACAAATGCAAATGTGTGACAAATGCTAAATACATTTCAAATACTTTCCCATACAACATATGTTCATTGACTGATTTATTATCATGAATTTGGCAGAGACCTTTATCCAAGGTGACATACAAGGAGTACAGTTTATATAATAGCAACATAAAGACAGTAATCACATAGTTAATAATAATTAACAGGTATGTACAAATATAGGAAGCAAGTTACATAAAACAGTGTTTCCCAATCTTGGTGTTTCCCAATTTATACATTTATAATATAAACATTTCCACATTTATTTATTTAAAAATATTTATTTCTAAATATATTTATTCCTCTATGCATTTATTTAAATCATTTATTTATTTCTACCTAACAAATTATTCCCTTATTTGGCAACACTTTATAATACAGTGACATTAACTACAGTGTAACTACACTGTAATTACACTGTAACAAGAGTATATTTAGTAAGTATATTATGTGTAGTTACAGATCAAATACTATTATTGAAGATGTAATTACACCACAAGCTTACTTACAGTTAACTACATGTAGTTTGGCTTAGTTACATGTAGTGTGGCTTAGTGATCCTTTGTTACAGTGTAACAACATATGATTATCACAAGTTCTTTTTTATATGTAATTACATTACATTTTATTACTAGACCAATACATGTATTAACATGGTGTAAGCATACCAATTAGCATACACAAAAATCGGATGTTTCTCTGCTTAGAATATAGCACATTTGGTGTAACGTGAGGAATATTAGAAAGAGACCAAAAAGTTCCCACGTGCAAAATACAGCATTGTGCTAGGAAAACCTTTTGCTAAATATTCTGAAATACCTTGTTCTGTGGCTTTGCCAAAAGCACTGTTGTACAAACTGCTGCTTGTGTGTATAAATCTAACCAAAATTACCCATTAGACATCTTTCTATAAAAAAAAACAAGCATAATGATAATTGTATATCCTTATGAAGCGTACTGAATTGGATTTTAATCATTCTTTCCTCACAAAATGAGAAAACAGTTGTACATTGCACCAGTGAAGTTGTAACTCCAGGACTTCTTCTGTTTGTTTAGATTTGTGGTCTTCTCTGAGTGTGTAACATTCTGAATCTCAGCTTTATACACTGTATACATTACCCCTTTTGTTTTGTGATGTGAGCACCTGATTCTATATTGGCATTATATGGACAATGTGTTACCATCTAAAACATTATTGGTTTCTCCTCTTATGTAAAGAATAATCTAATGATTGTTACTCCTTTGGAAGTGTACAGTATTGTAGAGTGACTCACTAATACCATGTTATAACAAGAACAGTTTAGTTTAGTTTGGTTATATTATAAACCATGTTAATTACAATAAACAAACATCATTAAGGTCACAAAATGTTGCAACATTTTACTTGAAGGTGTAATGTAACTAAGCCACACTACATGTAACTAAGTCAAACTACATGTAGTTAACTGTAAGTAAGCTTGTGGTGTAATTACAACTTTGATAATAGTATTTTATCTGTAACTACACATCATTTACTTACTAAATACACTCTTGTTACAGTGTAATTACAGTGTAGTTACACTGTAGTTAATGACACTGTATTATAAAGTGTTGCCCTTTAGGCATTTTTTAATTAAACAAGGAGATACAATTTATCAGAGATCAGAGATTTAGACAAGCAAGCTACATTCCACTATTGTGTACACAAACAGGAAATGGAAAATTTCTAGAATCAAGCAGAATATTCAGGTTTTCAGCGAAAGCTGTTTGGGCATGGATGTAAGCTTAAAAAATTAACTTATTTCTACAACAGCACAGTGGCGCAGCGGGCTAAGGCCGTGTACTCTTCAAGGACATCATGTTGCAAGTTCAGACAACGTGTTTTTTTTGTGTGATATGTGCTCTTTTAAAACATAAATAAATGGTTTAATATAAATGGTGTGGATATCAAACTGCTTGCGTTCCCTGGTTTATTTTGACGTTGACCAACATGTGAAATCACATGATTGGTAGATGTTCAGTTATTTAGCTTTTCAGTTTGAAAAGTCGCCCTACACTATTAAAAAGTAAGAAACGGAAGAGGAAGAGGAAGAAGAAGGAGAATAACAATTTTACCTTAGTTTGACAACTTATATCTCATTGTGTATATGAGGTATGTATGGTTTTTTTCTTCACATTTGATGTAAGAAAGTTTCAAACTTTTGATACTGGTACAGATGGTAATTCTAAGTGATTTAGTTTTGCCGCTGCAACATGGTGAAAACAGCAAAACTCTTGGAGCTGTATAGAGAGTCTTGGCAGTTTTTTCTAACTTGTATGAGGAACTACCGTTCCTCTCAATATAGTTTTTATTCCTTTGTCATTTTTTTATTTATACACTTACCATATTTGTGTATTATTTAACTGTTTAGCATTTGAATAACAAGTATTATAAATGTTCTTTGTTTTGTTGATTGTAATTCAAATTAGCATATAAACTGTAATGGAGGACAACCCATTTATGTCATATTTAAACAGCTGGGCAGTTACTGCAGTCTGGGATAAATGATCTATATAAACCCATCAAAGCTCAGTCTTTAGTTTTTATTTGATTTTGTGTCTTTAATAGTAGGTTTCTATACAGTACTCTAGTCCCGCCTCTTTTTCTGTGTCTGTTCATGTCAGCCAATCGATGCATTTTTTTTTTCCAATGAACAATTAAAGTTTATTGTTTATCTTGAAGTACTATTGGTTTATTTCAAAATACATCCATCACACTGAAGGTAAGCATTGGATTGTTATTTTTAATTACATCAGTACGTTACCAAGAATTAAAAAAATGCCAGTAATATATTTTCATATTAAAAGGTCAGCTGTAGAAATGCGTGGATGGATAGTAAACCTTTCTTTGCTTCCCTTTCTGTATCTTTTTATTATCAACAAAAATACATGATTGCCATTTTTAAACGAGGATGTGTCAGTTCTGAGTCATTAAGACCAGCACAGAGGTTTAATTGATTTTAATTAATTACAATAAAATGAAGTTGAAAACTTCCAACTTAATGTTTCCAACAACTAAAAACTTGTTTGAGGGACTGACTATTTTATCCAAAGCGTAAGGATATATAATACATTTTTTGTCATTATAATACTGTAATAATTGTATCCGGGACAACACACTCCAGGGCTTGTGCGTTTTGTTGTATCGTGTTATTGTATTGTTCTGTTTTCATATATTATGACCCTATCTCAGATGGGGATGTAGGACATATTCCCTGCATATGATAATTAATGAACGTGTATTAGAAATGTAACTGGATTCATTAATGAAACTGTGTGTCTTGAGAAACAAGGCAAACTGCTGTGTCTTAAGAAAAAGGGACCCTTGGTTCCTGGCAGACATACTGAACTATTTGACCTCCTGATTAGAGGACCGGCGCCTGAACTGGATTAGGCTGAGCGGACAGTTGAATTATGTACAGATACATTGACGCAAGGAAGACATAAACTAGTGATGTTCCAGTGGAAAAGGACATTAAAAAATCAAAAGTCTATGAGTTTTTTTTTTTTTTTTTAAAAGGCAAGATACACGAATGATCTCATGAAAGTGGCTATCTAGCAGAGTGAAAAAGACTATAAATATCCAAGCCAAACAAAACATTTTGCGCTCCACATCGAATGCTAAACAAGGTGCTGTCACTGCTAAGTGAAGCTGCAACTCCGGGACTCTGCCTAAAAACTGAATCAAGACGGGACTCTGCCTGAAAACGGGCCCAAGAAGAGGAAGCAACAAGACTGAGGCCCAGCTGAAGGATTACCGTAAAACTTACAGAGATTTATCAGACAAACCAGTCTAGGTCTGCTGTACACCTAAAACCACAGTATCCAAAAGAAACTGTGCCCTGTGCCCGGCTACCTGCGTAGCTAAAAGATTCAGCGAAGTGGACAGAGCGGACGGGCACTGTTGTGGATCCTATACCAAGGACTGAAGACTTTGTTGCAAATATTTGTTGATTCTATTGAGAATTGAAAGCTTTGTTGCTGAGTTTGATCCAGTGTAGGATTGAGGACTTTGTTGCGGAGAGGAGAGTTGTTGTACTGGACACTTCAACAGATTGAGTTTCCAAAACAGCGGACCAACAGTCTAAGCTTCAAGGAACCGTTGAGTATAATTCCAGTTGCATTTTCCTTTCATGAACTAAATTAATTAATTTTAACACATTCACATAGAATTAAACTGTTGTGGAAGTGAACAATGTTAGACATAGACTTGTGTCTGAAAAAATTGTATACATGATATAAAGTTGGGGAATGAGTACAATAGGTCTTTTATTTCTTCAGAATGTTCTAGCTGTCACTATCTGTAACTGCAAGTTGCTAAGAAACTAGATAAACATTTTGCTTGCATCTCCACTTTTCTTACACAATGCAACGTACTAGCCACTGTACGATAGAAATACAAGGTTACTATAAAAAGCTTATTAACATGTGATTGGTACAAGTAGAATACTTGTAAAGACTTGAATGAGCACTGCCTTATGTAGAATCATGCCTGTTAAGCTATATAAACTCTTTGTTTCTGCCTGCGAGCAGAGAACTCATGGGTTAACTAGAAGAACTTATATTCGGTTGCCTTCTGATTGTCTCTCCCTGCGATTGCTGGAATGTTAATAAAGTGCACTGAAGAACTTTGGATCTAAATTTAGACTGAGGTGTTTATTTCATCCACACTGTTAATCATTTAAATAGAAGACTGCAGTGAGAAGACCTGCATACAACATGGTTATCTCTGTCTCTGTTCTGTTGGTTTCTGCTTAGTACTGAATGCCAGTCTGCAGCCGCACCACCAAGCGGTGGGCATTTCTTCCGTGTCGGGATGTTTCTCTGATGTCCAATCAGAACCCATGAACCAGCGTCATGCTTCTGTCTTCTTCATTATACAATGAAGCACCAGAAAGGGTTCTTTCGTGTCATGAGTTGTGTTCCAATACTGTTTAAGACAGACAGACAGATCCAAGCAGGAATGCATTTGGATTGCACAGTAACACAGTGGTTTCTGTCGAGCGCTGGGAACGGGCTAAAATAAACTACACTGGGGAAACTAAGGGCCATATTTTCAAGTCATCTTAATCACTCTCTTTTTACATTTACATGGCCCAATGTCTCTTAATGTATTTGATCTTTTGTACAGTGTAGACAAACGCTTGTCCTACACCGCCTCCTGGTGGGATTCCCTTGAACTGTCGTACAGACCTCATTGTTAAACTGCTCATTTCTACTTCGTGTGTGGGAAATGGCAGTTAGTGGGCGTGGCAGGAGAGTAAGAGGAGCGCTGCGTTCTGGTATTGCATAGTTCAACTAGAATTGTAAATCTGTATTATTTTATGTGCGTTTCTTACATAATATACATTTATCGTCATTCTATATTTGTGTATAATTAAAATAATAATACACGTCACGTGCAAATTAGTAGGCTATGTTTACAAATAAAACTTTAAACTTTAAATAATTATATTGTTACCCTTTCAGCACTGAAGAGAGTGAGATAAAGGTGTCAACTGAGTGTATAACACTGTGAAATTATTCAGTATAACGTTGAAAAGAACAGTTATGAGAAGTTATAGAAACGCTTCTAACACCTCATTGTATAAATGTGTTTATTTTAATAACAGCAATGATATCCGTCAGACAGGCTGTTTGCAGTGTGAAAGGAAACTCTTTAAACCATTCTTTTTTTATCAGCAGTTATCATGGACAAAATTTAAACGAATGTCAATGTGAGTTGTTTGATTTACATATTATGTTTTATTAATATAACAACATAACGGATTTGTTTGATATGTTGTAAATACGCACCACGGATTCTATTCATATGAGTAACACGTTAGTAGCGGAGGTTTCTATTGATTCATAGAATCCAATGAGAACAAATATGTCTCTCTAAGTAGAGTGCAGGGGGATAGTTACCAGCAGGTACAGATTCATGTGTGCTGTTTTCTCTAGTAGAGTGCAGGGGGATAGTTACCAGCAGGTACAGATTGATGTGTGCTGTTTTCTCTAGTAGAGTGCAGGGGGATAGTTATCAGCAGGTACAGATTCATGTGTGCTGTTTTCTCTAGTAGAGTGCAGGGGGATAGTTACCAGCAGGTACAGATTCATGTTTGCTGTTTTCTCTAGTAGAGTACAGGGGGATAGTTACCAGCAAGTACAGATTCATGTGTGTGTTATGAATGACCAGTTTGAGGATGGAACGAGTGTCAGATTTCAATTAGTTTTTAATTAATATGTGGACTGAATATTTTACTTTTCACTGTTATTATTATGAACGTGTTTTGGATCTTTAATATTATTGTGTGTGTCACTAAGTTGGTTTCTTATTTTTATTATCACTGCATGTGTTTTGCTTTTGTTTTATTTACTTATTGTTGATTTATGATGCTTGAGCTCCAACACCTGATACAGATTGAGATTGCTGATGCCCGACTCTCACATTAACTATCACAGGTGTTTTCACCTGCCCTAATCTATCCTTCACAGACAATAAAAGAGGGCTCAGTAAACAAACAAAAAAAAAAAAACTTTTTTTTTTTTTTAGCAATTCTTTGAGTTTTGAAAACCTTCGTTATTTCTCGAAAGACTCGATAGTACAGTCAAAATGTAAAAGAAGAGTTTGCTGTATCATAAACTTCCAGAAAACAGCTGTAAGCCCTCCATTAATAAGGAATGTTGGGTCAGACACATTGATGAATAGAGCCCACTGTGCTGACCTGTGTGAGAGGTGCAGTGAGCAGGGTCCTGTGAATAGAGCTCACTGTGCTGACCTGTGTGAGAGGTGCAGTGAGCAGGGTCCTGTGAATAGAGCTCACTGTGCTGACCTGTGTGAGAGGTGCAGTGAGCAGGGTCCTGTGAATAGAGCTCACTGTGCTGACCTGTGTGAGAGCTGCAGTGAGCAGTGTCCTGCTGAATCAAGGTACCTGGCACATGCAATACTTTTCCATTCAGTCATTTGTTCAATTCAATCTCTGTGATATGGGTAATAGAGTAATAGTAATAGTAATAGGTAATAGTTTGTATTATCGATACTTGATCAAATTCAATAAGGATAAAGGACACTGTTCGTGGTCCTGAACTGGTCAGATACGAAACGCAAATGGAAAATGTCTCCAATTAATCTTCTTTTTTTTTTTTTTTTTTTTTTTTTTTTAAAGACTGAGTTATTATGTCTGCTCGCGACATTTCTAATGAAACAAACAAAAAAAAATATCAGATTCAGAGGAACACAATCTCGTGGCTGCTATTGGAGATCCTTGTAATAATGATACTACTTGTATGGGTATGTTTTCCAAAACAGTCAGATGGTGTGTTTCGGGAGGAGATGTTTGTTTACAGCCTCTTGATGGCTCAAGAGACAGAACTGCAGTTTTAAGTATGTTTGCACACTTTATTTACAATTAAACAAAGATAGGCAACTGGCCCTTTAAGAAAACACCTCCATTTAGAAGCACTAACTAAACATAACTAAATATCAGACAGCTAACCCTTTACCGATTTACACAATACTTTTACACACAGTACAAGTATTACATACTTCTTTTTAAAACGTTTCCAGGTCGGAGCATGCAGGCTTCATGCAGGCCTCTCACCCAGAGGCAGACAGACAAACATTTTAGACCTGCTTTATACCTTCTCAAATGGGAGCAGGTGTGCCTCATCATTGGCTCAAGAGCCGGTCAGCACCCATGGTATTCTGGGGGTTGATTGGTTATTTTAGGACTACGTTTAAGACTACATTTTCCTTTTCCTCCCCTCTCACACTGTGCAGGACTTTCATTTTACCTTTAGACAACTACAATGAAATCTTACAATATAAGTTACAGTGCAACTACAGTACTATATTTATATTGGATAGCCGACAATTGTACAGCACAATGATGGCAAGGTAAATGATCTGTGAATTTGAACAGCTCAGTCTGTGTACAGTTAGTCAGGTTACTGTGTAGTGTGCGTCTTAACATTTCTCTTTCCCCCAGTTCCTTTGCACAGAAAGCAGTAAATAAATAACCAGTCAACATTGCAGATGTCTAAAGTATAAACGATATGACTTGCAAAAAAAAAGAAGCTTGCACAAGATGTTCTCTGATCTGCTGTTTATTTTTTTCAACATTAATCCAAAATAAATGCAAGTGCAAAGCTAGCAAGGAAGTTTTCAGATAAAAGCCACATTTCTAGCTAGCTATTTGTCTACTGTTATAATGTTGTGTTCCTCTTTAAAATATATCTTTGCAATGGAGAACATAAATAAACAAACTTCTAAAATTGCAATATGTTACCTCTTTTTACAAACTGGGTGCTACATTGATATCACATCACATTTAATTTTAATCTCTGCTTCAGTCACCTGAATCAATTTGAAACATTATCAGAAAATGCAGCACAAACTGTCCCTCCTCAGTCACAGACACAAACAAATTTGATGATTCTTCCTTATTAATTGTGTTTGATTGGATAGTAAGCAAGTATACGGTGCATACCCCTCAGCACACGGATCTTGAATCTTTGATATCTATTGAATAACTTGAGGTGTAGCTGACCTGTTCGATTCCATTGCCAGCTCAAGCAGTGTGCATTCTCTGTATAATGTAATGATACAGCATTATTATTATTATTATTATTATTATTATTATTATTATTATTATTATTATTATTAAGCGTAGTTATTTAACTGAGTTATTTAACACTATATCTTCTGCAAGGCTGTGGAGACTCTTCCTCACAGCACAGCACGCCGGGCTCCTTCCTCAGCGCTGCTCGGAGCAGAGCGTCGTTCAGACCCCCTCTCCCCGCTGCACAGTCTTACAGGACCCCCGTCTCTGTGCTGAAGTCCTTCAGTCCATTCTTCCTATGCTGTTCACTGGAGGCAGTGAGAAGCTCAGAGTTGCAAGGGCAGCTGTATGCTTTCTGTTTGTTGCCAAGGGGCAGGTCGCTGGCAGGGAGGCTTAGTAGATGGAGACGCTGGGGGGGGGGCACAAACAGCAGAGACAATTCAGATCAGTGCAGATGCTTCTGTAACACTCCGTATACAGTGTATGTATATATATATATATATATATATATATATATATATATATATATATATATATATATATATATACAGTACATTGCTATCTGACCCCTTACACTGCACAGAGCATGACTAGTATTTATTTATTTATTTTTAGCCGACACCCTTATCCAGGGTGACTTACAATTGTTACAAAAGATATCCCATTATTTTTTACATTATTTCTACATACAATTAACCATTTATACAGTTGGGTTTTTACTGGAGCAATCTAGGTAAAGTACCTTGCTCAAGGGTACAGCAGCAGTGTCCCCCACCTGGGACTGAACCCAGGACCCTTTGGTCAAGAGTCCAGATCCCAACCACTACTCCACACTGCTGCTATCAAAATGGTAGCTATGACTAGTAGCTATCAAAATGGTCCGATTGTGAATTAATGAATTTGTGGTTTATCAAATATCGGGAACTACAAGGGAGCACTATATATGGTAAACCTTTCTAAACATTCTAAGAACATCAAGTAGACAAAGATTTCTGCTGGTGTACCGGACCGATAAAGGCACAGACACGCGAGATTTCTCAGTGTGATTTTACCTCAGTTTGGTCCCCTTGGTCCGGGTGAGTTTGAAGACGCTCCACAGAGGAACCAAGACCATGGAGGAGAGAGAAGGAGGAACCAGCCGAGGATGTATCCCCAGGCGGGTACTGTATGTCCTGTTGTACTTGAGTGGGGTGTACTTGACCAGGGAGAAGATGAAGGTCCCCTAGTGGAGAGAGATGTCATTACACAAAATATCATAGTTGTATTTATATGATAAGAAATAATAGAATGGGAAGTGTATACACTGGGACACTTACAGTGCAGATGACTGGAGTGAAGAAGAGCCAGCAGTATTTAATCAGAGGCCAAGGCCGGTAGCCAATCATGTCTTCTATGCAGTCATAAAACCGGTCAGCACCTAAAGAATTAAACACAAGAGGTAAGAAGCTGGATGAGAATGCTAACACAGTTCCCCTGCTCCAGTGGCTTCCGCAGTCTGCCAGCTCTGTCACACTGTTCTGAAGGGACAGTAAACTCCTTACAGTAAAGAGTCAGTGCAGTTCCATGGGGGTGCTGATACAATACCACAATATCACATGATCTCTCAAGAACCAGGAAGCAACACCAATAAACAAAAACACTGCTTAACACCACAGGCCAGAAAGAAAGAAAGATGGCAGTCTGACTGTGCAATAGAGAAAAATACTCTTATCAGTATTAGAGCAACAGCCTTCGGAAACCAATGAATATTACATTCATTTATTTGATTATTTTATTATTATTAGGATATTCTGTGATTTCAAGCTGGTCAGGAGTTGCAGGCTGCTGTTCATCACCCACCACATTCCACGTATCTGTTGCTATTTTTACACGTATTCATGTTTTTATTTATTTTGTTTGATAATCCACTAATGGTGAAAATAGAATGTCTTTAAAAGATGGACATACAAAACAAAGTATTCTACAATTTAGCATTTACTGTTTTTCAGATAAGCATTTAAATATGTAGAAACAACACAAATTATTTATGTTTTTATACTATGAAATGCCATGAAATAAGCACATTTTTCCCATGAAAACAATACAGCCCTATTCATCACCCACCGTAGACCCAGGCCACACAAACACACTGGACAATGGAGAGGAACAGGAGGCAGATCCCGCTGCAGGCGTAGTAATCAAACAGCTGGAAAAGATACAGGCCACCCTGCAGAACAAGAGAGAGCAATGGGAACGTTATGCAAGGTGAGCTGGAACACCAGTCTGTTTCTGGTCACAACGACTGCAGCACAGCTTGTCTGGAAGCATTAAGGGGAGCTTAATAGCCTCAGATCTCTAGCATCAGAAACACATGGTGAGGGGATGGTGTTTGTATAGCAAGCACAATTAACCACAGAAATCACCGAGTCACCCCCTCACAGCATTAAGTGGTGATTCACCAAGTATCCAGCACGTTTTATTTGACTGCATCGTCCCGTGACGGAAACAAATGACTTGTTAATAAGAACTGAATGTGATTGGTGCTTCTCTGGTTCAGCAGAAGCAGGGTTGCCAATCTTGCAATTTAGTTTTTACTGACAATAAAATACATTATAAAATGAGCTATTTCTATGTACTTACATTTCTTTAAGTCTTATTTCTCATGGTCATACATGGACACATTTGCAGACTGGATCATTTTCTTCGTTAGCTGAAGCTGATGCAGTTTCTAACAGCAGTCTTGATAGTCAGAATTCGATTCCGAATCTCTATAGACAGTTGATTTCTTACCTCTGTTTTTACCATGTTCCACTAGTTCTAATTCTTCAGTACTGTGTTGCAAAGCCAACATATTCATGGGAAACTTGGGAAGTGTAGGAAAAAGTGGCTCCCGACTATGTGTAGACAATATACTCTTAATTTTGTGCCAGTCTTCATGTCACCAGATCCCATCTAAGATCCATGAATTCAGTCACTTGGTACTGCATAAATTCCGTAAATACAGGCGGTTGGTCACCATCAGCTGTATGCACCAACTTAGAGAAGAGTTAGTTTGAGACACCAACAGCGTTCCTTTACTATCGCTCACCTCTGTGACCATAAGGAGCCCGATGCAGAAGCAGGAGACGCAGATGAACAGCAGGAGGAGTTTCCGACGAGAGCCCTGCTGGAAGAACGCAGGTCGCATGTCCGAGATAGCCGTGGTGAGGCTCTCGAGACCCACAAACTGTACCAGGAGAGAGAGAGAGTGGACGGGACCAGATTCTTAATGGATTGTAACACAAACTTCAGGACTGTGATATTGCACCACAAGCCCTTACCTTTCACACACTTCACAGCACATACAGATACAATAGAGGGGTAAGAAGGACAAAGGGAGATGGCAGCAGGCTGTTCCAAAGTATTAATATGAGGTTGATAGCTAATCTGTGTGGCTGTGAAGCAACAAGAGCAGCCTGGACAATGTGGATGCTACGCAAGAAAGCCACGTTTGTCTGTGTGTTTAAAAAAAAACTGGTGCTAATGAAAATCTAGTAGAGTTTCTCAAATGAGGGTAGCCCTTCTAAAAGCTTACCACAGTAAAAGCATAGCAAAATGTAATAACACATTTACAGAGTTATGGTAAAGCATGGTAAATGCAATGTATAACCATGGGGAAGAGAGTAATCAGTGACCCACTTTACCTGCTGTAATGATGGGCAGGCTGGCTTGATGTTAACCTAGTCCAGCATATATGAACTCACCTGGCTGTCCATCCCCAGCAGGATGACCATGAGGAAGAAGCAGCAGGCCCAGA
The DNA here is from genome assembly GCA_036884735.1 of Huso huso. Lineage (NCBI taxonomy): Eukaryota > Metazoa > Chordata > Actinopteri > Acipenseriformes > Acipenseridae > Huso > Huso huso. Next base: position 12,744,368 of record CM072683.1, on the reverse strand, counting down.
GCTGGGGAATGGCATCATGGCCACGGCACGCTGGTACAATGGCGAACGCCAGTCCAGGACCTGCGCAAGGAGACAATACAAATTAATCACATTGTGATGAGCTGTGGAATAAGGGCTGACCAGGCTCATACATGGAACTCCCTAGTCACCCCCAGTACTACGCCTTCATGCACGAGAAAAATACATCTGGATTTTTACAAATGATTTGCAAGCCAAGTTTAATCGGGTTCAGAAATCTGCTAGTGTGCACTTGAATCCTATTAAATTCCAGCTTGGTTTAATATGCAATATATATTGCCAATACAGGAAATCGAGTCCTTAAATAGGGAGAATCTGATTACATTGTGCATGTAAAATGGCATACCAGTAGAGTTGGAGCTGGAAGGTTACAATTTCAAATCCGAGATCATCTGTGCAAGGGTGCAGTAGTGGAATCACGTGTGGTGTCAGGGTGGGATTGATAAACACAGCCCTGGACTGAGGGCAGTAGTGGAATCCACGTTTGGTGTCAGGGTGGGATTGATAACACAGCCCTGGACTGAGGGTGCAGTAGTGGAATCGTTAGTGGTGTCAGGGTGGGATTGATAACACAGCCCTGGACTGAGGGTGCAGTAGTGGAATCGTTACGTGTGGTGTCAGGGTGGGATTGATAACACAGCCCTGGACCTGAGGGTGCAGTGGGAAATCATACATGTGGTGTTATGGGATTGATAACACAGCCCTGGACTGAGGGTGCAGTAGTGAATCAGAGCTGGGGTGTGGTGTCAGGGTGGGATTGATAACACAGCCCTGGACCGAGGGGAGCAGTAGTGGAATCAAGTAATCACATTGGGTGGGATTGATAACACAGCCCTGGACTGAGGGTGCAGTAGTGGAATCGTTTCGTGTGGTGTCAGGGGTGGGATTGATAAATACAGCCCTGGACTGAGGGTGCAGTAGTGGAATCGTTACGGGTGTCAGGGTGGGATTGATAACACAGCCCTGGACTGAGGGTGCAGTAGTGAAATTGTTATATGTGGTGTCAGGGTGGGATTGATAACACAGCCCTGGACTGAGGGTGCAGTAGTGGAATGGCACATGTGGTGTTAGCAGGTTATTGATAACACAGCCCTGGACTGAGGGGTGCAGTAGTGGAATCGTTCGTGTGGTGTCAGGGTGGGATTGATAACACAGCCCTGGACTGAGGGTGCAGTAGTGGAATCGTTACGTGTGGTGTCAGGGTGGGATTGATAACACAGCCCTGGACTGAGGGTGCAGGATGAGGAAAATCTTGTAAAGGTTCCCTTATTGAGTGACGGTGTGGGGTTCTGTAATAAGGAGTGGGGAAGTTAATGTAATTTGAAGTTACTACCTTCATTACTCATGTTGTGTCTTAGAGTATACAGCTTTTTATTGCCACAGGTTCTGAGGAAGTCAAGAATCGAGAAACATTGATGAAAACTGCATATGAAGAAACACCAAGCTTCGCAGCACTCCTCATCCCCCCTACCGGACTCTGCGACCTCCGAGATTGGCACTCCCTGCTCATACGCCATGAAGCCCAGCACTGAGAAGATGGCGAACCCGGCCACAAAGCTTGTTCCGCTGTTCAGCAGGCACAGGTACACGGAGTCCCTGAAATCACAAGGACAGTATGACTAGAAATGCATTCTCCTCATTAGGACAACGGTACTCAGTGTTTTGGCCATGGACACAGATGTTAAAGGAAAGACTTCCCGTCTCATCATAAATACAAAACCTTTTCTCTAAAATGCATTCAAAATATAAAAATGACATTCTAATTCTCAAATGGCATAAAAGGAGAGGTTAAGATAATACGGTAGTCGACTAACTGCTTCAGTTCCTGTACAGCTACGTCAGTATTGCAGATTTACGTCGGCTGACACCTCGGGCACAGAGCTCTGTTGTCCGGGGCACGTCTATAGGCACAGCAAATTTAAATCAGCACAGCACATTTCTGCTCGCATCCATGGAAAAATGTGTTTGGCCTTGGCCTCTTGACACTAGACTGCACTGTCTCATAGTGAATGTACTCAGCTGCACCATCTCAGCTCTCCAGGGTGTTTGGATGAAGCTGTGGGAGATATGTGACCTGCAATGCCAGGATTCTAACCCGGATCCTGTGTGCAGGATGGAGGTTCAGAAGGGAGCAAAAATCCAGGCAAGGGGCCAATGGGAAAGCAGTTCATCCTTGCTGTTGCCAGGAAGATAGTCGATCTGGGAAATGTGCCATCCCAATGTCAAGACCGCTCCTCTCTAGTTTGCCCATAACAGGGCAGAGCAACTTACTTGTAGCAGTCGTTGTTATACTTGTTGTAGCTGCCAAGCGCGGTCAGGCATCCCAGGCAGATTGCATAAGAGAAGAAAATCTGTGTGCCTGCATCCATCCACACCTAATAAGATAGAAATATAGAAACATCTATCAAATGCCCCAAACCCACTTTATTCTGACCCTGATGAAATCGATTTAACCTTCTGCCACATTCCACATTCATTATCTCTGCTGCAGGTAGTAGGACCCCAAGTGAAACATTAAACTCCATGTATTGCACATCTGACTTTTTAAAGTCATACCAATACATTCTGGAAAACTAAACTTTCTATATAAGAATGATAAGGAGCTTTGTTTTGCCAATGAGGGGTTATTATTATTATTATTATTATTATTATTATTATTATTATTATTATTATTATTATTATCACCCCTTTTAAAGCCTAAAAAGATTGAAACCCTGCTGGTGTAACAGGACGACGACCCCACACACCGCTAGCAAGCATCTTAACTGCTTGTCTGCAGGTGTGGTTACAGAGCTTTTAACCCATCTCACTTAGAGGGGTCACAATCTGTAGTGATAAGTGCATCACACAACACCCCTGCGCTGCCTCTTTGGTTCAGTATCATTTTGAAAGATGTCTTGAGGTACCTGTGGATCGGCGAGCCGCACTGGGTCTGGGTAGAGGTAGAAGATGATCCCATCCATGGCTCCAGGCAGAGTGAGTCCACGGATCAGCAGGACGACCAGCATCAGGTAGGGGAACGTGGCTGTGAAGTACACCACCTGGGTGTGTGGGGATGTGGGGGGTGGGAGGGGAGTTTGCCAAGCAGAAGTATTTTGATCTGCTGATGTTAAGGTCATTAAAATAGACACCCTAGGTCTAGTGTACTAGGAACAATGCAGACTTAAGCCCTCACCTTTCCTGTGGATTTGACTCCCTTCCAGACACAGAAATAGCAGATAATCCAGGCGAGCAGGAGACACAGCGTCATCTCCCAGTGTAGGCTGCCCACCTCCTCAATCCCGCCAGAGATCTTCAGCACCCGCCTCCTAAAGGGACCAGGACACACACAGTCAAACAGGGATAATCAGTGTTTCTACACCATATTGGGAGTCAATGAAAAATACTGTAAACAAACATGTGCATGCATGGATTTAACTAACGTACTCCCAGAACTCCATGGCCGGGGACGTGGCGTTCTTGGGAACAGTCCAGTTAGAAGTGAGGTTCTGCTTGTCGAATTCCACACAGGTACCTGTCAGAAATGGGGAAGGGAAGGCAGAGGATAACTTGGGAAAGGAAAGCGGCAAACAGTTCCAGACTCAAAAGGGGGGGTGCTGTGTTTAGTGTACCTGTGTACCTCACACACTCTTTACTCATCTATACTGCTTGCTGAGATTACAGCTTGAATCAACTACATCTCCCTACACTACTTGCAACCTCTGTTGACAGCGGAGACCTTGCGGGAAAGTTTGGGATTGACGGCTTCATAACAACTACAGTGCAGGGCTTGTCTGCACTTGTCCTCGACTTGGAAGCATTCTGCAGCCGCCCAGATTTCTGGATCAACTGAGGAGAGAACTAAAATTTTACGATTATCAGGCGAGTATTATAACAAATATGGAATCTGCAATGTGTGCTATGGAGTGCAGCTCATGTGAAATGTATATAGTTGTTGATCCATCACAATTTTTGGAAGTCTTTTATTGTCAGAAATGTTCTCTTATAAATATATTAACGCACAAAGTTGCTGAACTTGAAAATCAAATTGTAACACTCATAGAGATATATACAAGTGAGCAGTTTATAGAAAACAGTGTTCATGAGGTAAACAACACCTGGTTATCTTTCCTATCTTCCAACTATTATAGAATTCTTCTGATGGGTGATTTTAACATTTATGTAGATATCGAATCAGACAAGTACTCAACACATTTTTTTAATTTATTTGATTCTTTAGACTATGTCCAGCATATTACAGGTCCTACTCATAATCATGGACACAGGTTAGATTTAGTAATTTCTCACAGCCTAAATGCTATGGACTTTATAATTACTGGTCTTATCATTTCAGATAATTTTGCTGTTATTTTTTAGGTTAATATGCCAGCACTTATAAATAAAGTGATACACACTTTTACAACTTGGGAACTTAACCCTTCAACTGCTTTAAAGTTTTCAGAGGCACTTGGCTCTTTATTGCCTTTGCACTCTGTAACTATGGATGAGCTTGTTGATAATTATAATATCTTTCTATCTAGTACCCTTGATGCTATTGCTCCAGCTAAGGTTCGAAATGTTTCACAAAAAAAATCCTCGCCATGATTTAATGACGGCACTCGAAAACTTAAAAGGGATGGTGGAAAATTAGAACGTAAATGGAGAGGTACTAAACTACATGTACATGATCTTATATGGAAGGACCATCAAGTAAAGTATAGGGAAGCTTTGGTAGGAGCCAGATCAGTATACTACTCGTAATCCTTCTGCTGCCACAGTCTCTTGCAATGACTTCATTGACTATTTCATAGTAAAATTAGAAACATCAGAAATCAGATTTCACAGATATCTTTGGTGATGAAAGACGTAACCCCAGTAGAACCTACCAGACCTGGTTATTTTTTATTCCTTCTCTCCGATCTTTATTAGATCTAATTGCTGCTTTTGATACCGTGGATCACTCTATCTTAATCAATCGCCTGCAAAATGTTGTGGGTTTATCTGGAGTTGTTTTATCCTGGTTCAAGTCTTATCTTTCTGATAGGTCTCAATTTTGTTTTAATTGGGAATGAAAAGACTGCATTGTCTGAATTATTTTGTGGGGTTCCACAGGGCTCTATTTTAAGTCCTTTATTATTTTCCATTTATATGCTTCCACTGGGTGATATTATAAGCAAACATGGAGTGAATTTCTATTTTCTGGCCTGCAGATGACACCCAGCTGTATTTGTCTCTAAACCTGGTGATGCCTCTTTTGGGACCAATATAGTATCGAGTCTTACTGACATTAAGGGCTGGATGTCTAAAAATATCTTAATGTTGAATGCAGAAAAAACTGAGGTTTTGTTAGTGGTTCATCAAACAAGCTAGATAAGCCTGAATCATTTGGCCTGGATTTCAGCACCTACCTTGTGAACCTGTACTAGAAATGAAAAATTTAGGTGTAATCTTCGACCCTACTCTTTCATTTGAGAAACATATCAAAAATATTACACAATTGTCTTTTTATCATTTGAGAAATATTGCAAAACTTAGACCTATAATCTCTACATCTGTTGCTGAAAGACTAGTATCCTCCAGAATTGATTATTGTAATGTGTTATTTTCTGGCCTCCCAAAATGTTTATTGTCTCGTTTGCAACTGGTTCAAAATGCTGCTGCTAGAATCTTGACCAAAACCAGAATAAGGTAACATATCACCCCAATGTTGGCTTGTTTGCATTGGCTTCCTGTACATTTTAGAGTTGATTTTAAAATACTGTTAGTAACTTATAAGGCCCTAAATAACTTGGCACCAACCTATTTAGGAGAACTGCTTATCCCATATATCCCCAATCGTAACCTTCCTGAATATGGGATTGCTAGTAATCCCTAAAATGAAGTATGTTAAATGGGGAGGAAGGGCCTTTTGTTATAGAGCACCCAAACTTTGGAATGAGCTACCAACACATGTGAGGGAAGCTGAGCCTCTATCTGTTTTTAAAACCAGACTAAAAGCATATTTGTTTGAGTTGGCATTTTTATAATATGTATGTATATGTATATGTATATGTATGTATATATCTGTTTTAGTTTTTATTGTTGTATCTGTTTGTATTTTTATTTGCATATATATTTTTAATTTAGTTACTGGTGTTTACATTATATATTTCTTAAACTTTTTTTTTTTCATCTGACATGTTTGTTTGTTTGTTTGTTTGTTTGTTTGTTTGTTTTTTTGTTTTGTATTTATAAGTGTGACTATTTTTTGCCCTGTAAGACATGGGGAAGGGAAAGAAGAGGATAACTTTGGAAAGGAAAGTGGTAAACAGTTCCGACTGTTTACAACAGCTATTGAAGCAGGTTACTCTGGGTAGCTACCTGGAGGTATAAAACAGTACCTGCTGAAGTGTGAAGGAGAGAGGCATGTCCCATAGGGAAAGAACACATTTTAAATATATTATAAATATATGCAATGTAACCATTTTATATGTTACATATATGCATCACTGTGGCAATGTGCTCCGCCCCTGTGTGCATTTCTGTGTTGTACGTGTTGTGCGTGTAAATGTTGGTGTATAGAGATGGTACACGGGATATAAACGGGTCTGTGTTTCACGTGTATTTAAAAATGTAGATTTGTATTTAGGCACGAGGATGGCACAAATCACTTCACGTGCTGGTTAAAATGTAATGTGTGGTCACGGGAGTGCACTTTAATTAATTCACGTGCAGTTGTACCGAGATTCCAATTGAATGATTGACTGGCAATCGAGTCTCGGTACAACTGCATAAAAGCAGCATGTTTTCACTCACTCTGGGTTGGGTGTTCGGTGAGTGGAGAACGGGTGTGGAGAGGAGTTAAACGAAAAGAGTAATAAAATAGTGTTTTCACTCACCGTGTTTGTTCGTTTGTCTGTGCATCCACCGTTTGTTAATGTTAGTGCGTTTTGTTTGTCTATTTATTTTGGCGTAGAGTGTCGTGTCCTGTTTTTGTGTTCTCTTGTTTTGTTTATTAAATGCTGAACACAACCAAGTGCTCCGCTTCACCAACCTCGCTGTCTCTGTCTGTCTGTTTCTTCCGGGTCTGACGTGTCACCACTCAGCCAGCCTTGTGACAATCACATATCCATATATTGATGTACATATATTCTTATTATGTTTTTAAATATAAGCAAAATAGGAACGTGCATGTCCAAAATGAATGATATCATGCTACTTGATTAGTATGTCATATAATATGTCATATAGATATATTTTCAAACAATTCTAGCAACCCCCCCCGCCCCAATCCCTCGCTGCCCTCCTAGTCAGAGTACCTGTATTCCAGGTGTTTCTGCAGCTGGCCCAGGGCAGCTCCCAGCTGAAGGAGTGGAAAAAGTAGAAGAGAGCCCAGGCCAGGATAATGATGTAATAGATGCTTGAGTAGACAACGATCAACTGACTGGCATAACCCATACCTGGAGAGGGGAGGAGGGGGGAAGCACATAAGAAGTTAAACATCTACCAGTTCTGGTACTACAAGGCTTTTTCATGTATTTCATTTATTTAACAAGTAACTAATGCAAATTATTCACGCAGTTCACTGCAGACATGTGGCAGAAAGAGCAGAAGATTAAGACTTGAACAAGCCCTCTCTTATACAAGTTTGCACTGCAATTTTCTATGCTGCTCCCCATGGTTATACCATGCATTTACCATGCTTTACCATACCTCTGTAAATGCTTTATTACATTTTGCTATGCTTTTACTGTGGTAAGCTTTCAGAAGGGCTACACTCGTTTTTTAAACACACTGATTTCATTCCTTTCAATTGTAATTGCTAAACCACATTGTCCAGGCTCAACGTGCTTGTTTCTTCATCGCCTCACATTGATTAGGCTATCAACCTTGTATTAATTAGCTACAACCTTGTATTAGAACAGCCTGCTGCCTTTTCTCTCTCTCTCTCTCTCTCTCTCTCTCTCTCTCTCTCTCTCTCTCTCTCTCTCTCTCTCTCTCTCTCTCTCTCTCTGCTTTGCACCCAGGTTTATTTAAAGTGTTTTTGAAGGCCTTAGTTATTATCCCTATAAACGAATGCCTTCCTCTGTGTAATGGTAAAATGTTTCCTTTTGGATTTTGTTTGGTTCCTAATAATAATGTATGATTAAAGAGTTAATTAAAGTTATAACTGAGTGCTTGTTACCAACACATTAATAATTAATGTGGATTAAACAAATGTAACAGACAATGATTCTCTCGCCTTCAAAGAGGGGGCAGATTTTCCTCCAGGCGGTGATGCCCCCCTGGCTGGTGTACTGCCCCAGAGCTGTCTCCAGGAGGAACAGAGGTATCCCGCAGAACACCAGGAACAGCAGGTAGGGGACGAAGAACACACCTGTTTGAAGAAACATTGTGAGATAGGTTAAATACCCCGTGCCATGCCTTGACAGTTTATCTCACTGTGGCATCAGACCAATTACTAAAGCAAAATACATTACAAAATGAATTAGCAGCATTTATATTGTTCGATTAAATCAGGTTAAAAGCTCTATAACCACGAATGCAGATGAGCCCGGCTCTTTTGCAGTAATTGAGATCCTCGCTTGCAGTATGCAGGGTCGCCGGTTCATGCCCACCCTCTGCCCTGTGACACAAACAAGAAACTGCTGACTATTACACGGCACAATACCGTCACACACCTCCTCCATTTTTGTAGCACAGATAGGGGAACCTCCACACATTTCCCAGCCCGACAATCTGCCCGGCAACAGCCAGGATGAACTCTGTTTTGCTTGCCCATTGGCCCCTCGCCTTGATTGTTGCCCCCCTCTGAACTTCCATCCTGCACACAAGAAGATCATAAGAAAAGGGGGTTGATTGAGTTCACTGCAGTAGCGCTGGAAAGAACCATCACATTGCCAAGCAAACAAATCTCAGCTCGTAAAGACTTATTTCATAATGTAGATTCTCATACTTTGCTGTCAGTCTTCAAAGGGGAGTGTAGAGAGAGATGTGGGGGAGGGTGGTCAGTCCTACACTCGATTGCTTACACTTTGATGCGGAGGGTTATTGCTCTCAGTTTTTATTTTACACCATCCTGTCAAGCTGGGCCCCTCAGACTGCCGAAAGGCACATGGCTGTAACCTGAACCCCTGGTGGTATAGCCTCCAGAATTTGCACCAATGCAAAATGTAATAACTGACGCATGTTGTAATATTTACATACTGCTGTAGTTTTCCATATATTTAACAAAAAAACTGACACAAATTGAAAAATGTGACATTTTGAAATCTAAGATGAAATGCTGCACTACTATTATGGCTTCCGGTAGACTTTTGCGAAATCATTTTGTAGATTCTTTGATTACATGATGTTGAATAAAATATCTAAATTATGTTCATATAGGGATTTTTTTGTTATGTCTCAATCCTAGAATTGTAGGTGATATATTATGTACTACCCCAAGTGTGCGATTTACACAAAACATGATGACATCTGGAACAGTACTGAGATTCTCTTGTGACAGCGAACTCATTACATAACACCTCTTTCAGGTGAAATCTTACAGAAATAGTTAACGACTCACATTACAACACAAGTAGCGACACTGCAAAACAAGGCTCTTAAATGTTCAATATAAACCAAAAGGCCATTTATAGCTCATTCTGTAGGTTCTGTAAATATTCTAACATGTGCAATAATACAATATGTAACACATTTATGCAATTACAATGAAACATTGAAAAACACAGAACTTATTTGAAGATTAAAATGATAACAAACCCCTAGTCATTTGCCCCTTCCCCCTTCTCTCTTTCTCAGCCTCTTGCTAGTGAAACAGCAATAGTTTCTAATACACATTTTTAATCATATTTCACTCTAGAGAGTTAATGACTCCAATGTGCTTGTAAGCTGTTTAAAACAACAACATAAAAATACACTTTTAACTGAAAAGGGTTGCAATACAAAAACAAACACAAAGAATTGTAAACTGTCCTTTTACCCTTAAAGCTAGCTGTTGGTTGTCTTCAATATAGTTGTCTCTGGAGTGACTGTTTAAATAGTGGAGATCTGGGCAGCTGGTTTGGGTGTAGTGCTAGAAAGCTCCCACCCTCCTTTAGTAGGTTACATAACTTGTGTAGTAACAGCTATTGCAAGTGTTAGAGTTGGGTCTCCCTGGTTATTTACTTGACAAAGCTGCTTACTGATGTGGAAATTACAATGCTTAGTTTAATGCATTCACATAACTTCACAGAAAGTTAATAAGTAGTGCTCTTACTTTTTTTTTTTTTTTTTCTCTTATGAATTTAAGTCAGTTTGTTTCAGAAAGGTGATATGAACAAGGCTTTTTGTTCTGAGAAATGTAAATAGAGACTAATGGGCTGCAGATCCTCCTCCATTAACCTAAGATAATGCTTATTTTTAACCATACAGATCACTGTCTGCCTATAGATTGAAGTGGAATGTTCTTACATCCTCCTCTTCTAAAGTCCAGTTACTGTTTCAGATCTAAAACTGAACACATACTAGGAAAGATACTGATATTGGTTTTTCTTTTTATATCACAGTTTTGAATACATACTCTCTTGTTTGAGCCGTGTAAAATAGTGAAAAGAAGATCCAGTATCAAGCTGCTGAAAGTGATCTGTGTTTGAAGAATGTAAGAATGTAAGAGCATAAGAAAATGTACAAACAAGAGGAGGCCATTCGGCCAATCTGAGCTCATCTGGTTCCTAATAGCTGACTGATCTCATAACCTTGTCAAGCTGGGTCTTAAAGGATCCAAGTGATTCTGCCTCAACAGCATGAGTAGGTAACCCATTCCATACCCTCACCACTCTGTGTGTGAAGAAGCGTCTCCTGAACCTCAATGTGACTTTGGTGCTGTGTTGACCAGAACTGTAGCATGCAAATTCATCTAACACCAAGAGTGGTGACAGCATGTGCATGCTGCAGTGTATTTAATTCCTGCCTGTTCCTAAAGGCTGTGAGGTGAGTAAGGATATTAGCTTTTCTGGGAAACACTGTTCTTGACTGTTGTGAAGCATCTTTTAAACGTCAACTTACAAGCATTTCACGAACATCAAGATTTGTTTTATTCATAAAAAAAAAAAAACTGTTACTCCTGTGTTAGAGCTTTGTGAAAATGCTGCGCTGGTTTGTGGTGTGTTCCCATGCACAGGGAAACTCAGAGATACTGCACTGAGCCTGGCGCAAGAAATACTACCCCTGCACGGGGTAGAGGGACAATTGGTGCACGGCTGGTGTGAATTCACTTTTTTTTAGCAATTTTTAGAAAGGTTTAACCTTTCTTTTTTTTGGATTATTTTGGTGTGACAGATTTGCTGTGATTTTTCCTTTCACCATTGATTTTATAATTGTTTGCTGTGTGATTGCTGTGCTGTGTAATTTGGTGTGCTGTGCTATTAAATTGTATTTTTGATAATTACCTTGGCCGTTGTCTCTTTTCATCCTGTTTGGGGTCGAGGGTGGATCACTGCAATTCAAAACGAACCTGCACAGGAAAGAAAAGCAAAGGGTCAGTCATTGGGGCTAGCATGAGCTACCTGTGACATTATTCTCGTGGGAGCCCCAAATGTGTTCTGTTTATTAGACGTTTCAAGTCTTCAAAGGGGCTGTTCTTGTCTGTTTGTTGTTCTTCACCATCTGTTCTGGGGGACATGTTACTGAGAGATGACAATCAAAAGATAGAGGGTCTTTTCTTATCTCCGCCTGAGTTATAAAATGGTAATTCTCTATTAGTTAAAGGAATTTAGAGATCTATACATTCAATTTTTGCTGGATAAAGCTCATTGACCTACAAAATCCTCTTATAAAGGAAAGGCACTTTTAGTATCTTTTTATACCCTGTGTCCTTGCACAACACACTGAAGTCAGCGATCAATAAATCTTTCATTAGTACAGTCAATCTTTCCTTCACTCACCTCAAAGAAAGGGCAACATCTTTTTAATAAGTTAGCAAGCCTTTTTTAACTTTTTAAATCTCATATCCCCAACTGAACATCAGAACCACCTACAACTTGGACACTAACTATTTGTAACAAATTTGGGATTCAAAATCCTTTAAAAAAAAAAAAAAAAGAAAGAAAATTTGTAAACTTGGTTGCTTTTCTGCAAAGGAGAATCCGCCCCTAACCAATATGTCATCAGCAAGCGCATAAAAGCTCTGTGTGTTTTTTTTTTCATGTCGCTTCTTTTTGTTTCGGCTGCTCAGTCAAGTGCTGGGAGGCCGAAACGGGAGTGGACCGCTTAGAGCCTGGAGGAAGGGCTGCCCTCAGCCACGGATTTCCTGAGGTTTCCCCATAAAAAATTATAAATATGTGAGAAGGGGATTTTTCCTTACCTGAGTGCTGAACGGTTTGTATGTAGTTCTGCGGGGTGAGTGATCGGGTTGGACAGGCTGGGCTCTCTCCCTAAGCGCAGTCATGCTCTGGGGGACGGGCCGTATCTTAGTTGCTGATTTTAATTAAATTCAATATTTGGGGGGGTAGGTGGCAGGGCGCCACTGTGGAGCATGTTCATTATTTATTATTATTCATTCATGGTTTGGCAGCCTCGTCTTTTTGGGGGGAGGTGGCCACAGCCACTTCCTATCTGCGGCACTGGGATGCATGTAACTGTTCATGTATTTCCAGCCGGCTTCGCGCAGGTAGCCGTCAGGCACCCACGGATGAGGCCTCTGGCCAAATTTATCTTTCACTCGGGCCCTGTGTGCCCACCACAGTCATCGGGCCCTGCGCGCCCTTCACAGTTCATAAATCATCTGCAATTGCAATCATCATCATTCATTCATTGCCATTCATTCATTGCCATTCATTCATAGCGGATTCTCCGTACTGAAACAGCTATTATTATTATTAGTTTATTTGGCAGACCTTTTTATCCAAGCTAAACCTCTCTTTTGTAAAAGCTACTCCAGAAATGTTTCTTTTTAAAGGCCTGCGTTTGAACTTCAAAACAGACACATAGGGGTTGAAATATCCATCAGAAGCAACAAAAGAAACAAACATTCTAGCATTCCAAAGGGGCCGCATTCTTGAAACGTTCTTAAGAAGAAAAATCTTCTTAAATCCAACAATCCATCAGTTGGTATTTAAGAAAAAAGTTGAACTTGTGAGGGATGGAAACCATGGGGGGTGAGGAAAGGATATCAGGAGTGTGGAGTTCCTGATAAAATGTCCTCAGATATTGAATCCCTTACACAGAATTTAAGCAGAAACGTGTTCTGCCAACAATTGCATTTTGTAGCAGGCCCAGTGTGGTCACGACTGTTCAAGGGATACAACGAGAGGACATCTGTCTGAGGACAAAGAAACAGATGGTGAGGAAACATATTAAAGTGAAATATCGCCTGAGACCATAACCTGTTATACTTATCCAGTCTTGTGAAGCGCTTCCTCTGCAGGACTCCTGAAGGAACAGAGTCCACCCCGTGACCTTACCGTGACAGCACCAGATGATCTACCTGTGGAAGGAAAAACAGAGCAGCAGAGTTACCAGGACATCATAAGAACATAAAGTTTACAAACGAGAGGAGGCCATTCGGCCCATCTTGCTGGTTTGGTTGTTAGTAGCTTATTGATCCCAGAATCTCATCAAGCAGCTTCTTGAAGGATCCCGGGTGTCAGCTTCAACAACATTACTGGGGAGTTGATTCCAGACCCTCACAATTCTCTGTGTAAAAAAGTGCCTCCTATTTTCTGTTCTGAATGCCCCTTTATATAATCTCCATTTGTGACCCCTGGTCCTTGTTTCTTTTTTTTCAGGTCAAAAATGTCCCCTGAGTCAAGGGGAATATAGTAGATGGACTTGGAGTGTACAGCCCTATCAACCCTGAGGTCTTGTGAACCATACCGTGCACCCAAATACTGGACTTTGGCCAGCTATAGTAATTACTACAGAATACTTAGATATTTAAACAATATTTATTTTATATAAATATTGTTTTTACAAGCTTCAGCAGAATTATCTAGGGACAAAAGGAAAAGTGAAGTGACCTGCCCTCTGGGCTCTATTCTCTTGTTTTATTTTTCTATCAAATAAAAATGTACCTTTTGATTCAGTTATCCTGCTGTTCAGTCTCCTCTCTGCAAAGGCAAATCTTGGCTACCACAACAATTACACAACTCATAGTTCACAACTGCTATTCACAACAATGCTTAAGACTTTTCTTAACATTTCTTAACAAGAAAGATGTTCTTGTATTTTTTAATTGTTTATACATTTAAGATAACAGAATCCTTGTCTCAAATGAGTAGACCTTATTAGATATGTAGAATAAACAAGTCTAAAAGTTAACATAAAAAGCCTAATTTACTAAGCGGCGGTAATTTAGTCAGACCTGCAGGAGGAAAATTGAGATGACTGCGTGTGGTATTTCCCAAAGTGTCACACCCTGTTTACTAACTAATTGGAAGCAAAAATACTGGTCAGAAAAATTCATATACATACTACAACCCATCACTGCTATCCACATGCTCAGTAAAAACATTTTTAAACCTGTAGTTTGAATTGTTCTCACATTTACAGGGTGTAATTAAACTGCTGCCATAATCATGCTCCTCAGGACAGGTTAGACGGCTTCTAGATGCGTGCTGTGAACAAATCGTAAAACAGGCTGTAGAGGACGAGGTGGCCGAGTGGTTAAGGACTGCTAATCCATTGTGCTCTCCACGCATGGGTTCGAATCCCATCCTTGTCACAGCTTTGTTTTATTGTTTCTCTTTCTCTTTTCTTTTGACAAAAGTGTATAAACCATTTGGCTGTGTTGGGGTTGTTCCCCAACAGTAACAAAATGTGACACAAACACAGCCTAAACTTTTGAGGTGCTGAAAGAAATTATAATAAAAGGTACTGCTGGCATTTGAACCCAGGATCGCCTGTGTACTAAACAGGCACTTTAACCATCTAAGCCACAGCGCCCTGCAACACATCAGGAAATCTGTGTCATGGGTGCCGAAAGGCACATTTAAGTTTTCACATGATATTTTCTTACTGGTGTTTAATTTTTGCACATTTTATTTATATGTGTTATTAGAAAGTCACGTATATTTAGAGTATTGTTATATTTGAGTGCATTTGTATGTGTGTTTGTATTTGTTTTGTTTTGTTCCCCCTGACATTCCCAGGAACATTTGTTGCCTAAGAGAAAGGACACTAGGTGTTCATTAATCAAGATTTAGTACAGCTGGGGATGCTTAAAGGCTTGTATATAAGGCTGACAAAAGAAAAGTAAAACAGAGACGAAAGCAGAGGGATGAGTGCAGAGCAGAGACGTAAGAGAGAGGAGTGGTGGGACCGATTGCAGCTGAGCAAGCAAAGAAAAGCAGACGGAGAGAGGAAGACAAAGGAGAGAGAAAAGGCACAGCAGCTGAGCAAGCAGAGGAGAGAGAAAGAAGCAGAGGAGCAGAAAATGAGAGAAGCGGCAGCAGCAGCTGAGCCAGCAAGGAGACACTGGTTGTGTGTGGAGAAGTTTTAACGTGGACTTTCTTTGTGTGATAACCATACAACAACCAGGGCAGGATAAGTAACCCATAAGTGAGGCAGGACAAGGAATGCAGGCAGGATCATGAACAGGAGAGAGACAGACTCATGTGTTAGACCTGAAGTTAAATACACTGTTTTATTTATGTGTCTAAAGGAGGATCAAGGGCGGATGGTGATTTGGATTGTTCTGGACTTGAGTAGCAGAGATCGAATTGAGAGCAGAACCTGTCCTGACCACTTCCAGTATACATCACTACATTGTCAGAGGAGCGGCTGTTGCATTGGTGGCGACAGATGCCATATTGTACCAGCATTTGAATATGTCCTAGTCTGTTGGTTGGGCTCAGTAGAGGAGTGACACCCCCTGCTGGGGGAGAGGTGGAGTTGGTGATGCTAAATTGGCGAGCAGGAGACTGAAGCCATATCCTCCATTGATGACCTGGCCAGGGCAAGTGGTGACCACTAGTTCTGCACTGTTTAATGCAGATTCTGACAACTAACTAACTTTGTATTGTTTAATGCAAATTCTGATAATTAACTAGTTTTGCACTGTTGAATGCTAATTTAGTCATAAGTAGTTTGCATTGTGGGTTAGTCATTTGAATAATTACGGGTGAATTGCTTAAGCCTAACTTTGAACAACTGTATACTGCTTAACCTCGATCAATTAGGAACCACCCTACTCCTGTTGCAGTCTATTGATGGAATTGTTTAGTCCTGATACTTGAGAGTGAATGTGGTATGTTAACTTTGAATTGTGATGTACTATTGAAGTAATAACATTGAAAACACTTACCTTTGGTGCCCTCCTTGGGTTGGGTGTGGTTTGGGTGTTGTATCCTCCTGTCAATATAGTTGAAACCCAGACCTCTAATAAAATGTAGACATAGGTTAATAATTAAGAATCCCTTATTTTCTCTAAACCTAAGGTGGCGTAGTCAGAACTATTGGGTTAGTGAGGCTCTTTTGTCTGCCATTAGATTTGAGCTAACCGATGCAGCAAGTGATCCTTCCATCTTCCTTTGCCATAACCCTGCCATTGAGTGACTCCACCGGCTGCCATTTGCGCAGCTTGGGCGAAATAAAAATAAATATTATTTGTGTATTGTTGTTGTGTGTCCTCCTGTCTGTTGACCCTGTCTGTCGCACAACCCTGCTTTGCCTGTGTTGTGCTGTGAATATTTGTTGTGTTGTGCTGTGGTACTCAGTGCGCACGGTGCTCGGTACGCATGGTGTCTAGTACCTCGGTGCTCATACCGCCCGCAGTGCTCGTTGCACATGGTGTGCATGGCGCCTGCTGCACTCGGTGCACGGTGATTGGGGTCTGTGCATGCGGTACTTTAGTGCCTCGGTGCACGCATAGCCCGGTGCATGCAGTGACCTCAGTGCTTCGGTACCTTGGTGCATGCTGTGCTTAAGTGCTCCCATGCCTTACACTATGTGCAGGGTGGTGTGCAGTGCCTAGGGTTTAAATACCCCAGCAATATTGTGAAGTGACTGCAGGCATGTCATGGTTCCATGCTTGCATGTTCTGCAGGGCGAACATGCCCCAGGAGGATGGGCATTCATTATGTTTGTGATGCTTGGGTGTCCAGCACCCTAATTCAGCCC
Organism: Huso huso; assembly: GCA_036884735.1. Lineage (NCBI taxonomy): Eukaryota > Metazoa > Chordata > Actinopteri > Acipenseriformes > Acipenseridae > Huso > Huso huso. The sequence goes on along the minus strand of CM072683.1, from coordinate 12,727,292 downwards.
TCGGGGATGAGACCTTCTGTGATATCTGCGTGGCTTTTCAGCCCCGGGTGCTTCACAATAGGCTTGCCAGGGCCACAGGGGCCCCCGCTCGCTTCCTTAGAAGGCACGCATAAGCTGGGCCTAGCGGGTTTTCCCCCAGTGGATTCCACCATTGCAGCCTTGGTCAAGGCTCCACCAGTGGAAGGCTGCCCAAGGACCCTGCATGCCCAAACCCGCAGTGCAGGGTCACGGAAGCACAGGTGACCCACCTAGCAAACATGGCAGGTATCCTGACCAACTATATGGATGGCATACTATGGGAAGCTTGTTTATTTATAAAAAAAGAAAATAACTCAATTCCCATTGTGTAACCGGAATGCGCATTCAGGGAAACATACTTCAAACTAGCCCCCATATTCGCACAATCCACACAGATGTAAAGCTTATCAACTTGTGTGCATTTACCACATACTAGTCTTTCACACTGGGCACAGATATCTGAAGTTTTATTTTTATTTCATTTAGTTACCTGGCATTGTTTTCTGTTGTGCGTGTCACTTGATGGCTACGCACTGTATTCAGGTTGAGCTGTGTTTCCCTGCCGCTTTGCAGTTTTCTGATCGAAATGTTTCCACCAAAGCTCCGTGGCTAGCATCATAAGAGATCTCTCCTACTGATATTTTCCCCAGTGCATTCCTTGTACAAAATGAAGGAATTGATGGCTGCCATGTCCAGTACATTGTAAAATACAGCAACTGGACACCGGTGATTGCTTTCATTGACACCTAAGTTTTGCGCAGATGATGGAAACTCTCTTCTCGCTTTGTTCACTGTTCCAACCAGGCTGTTTTTTTTTTTTAACTGTTTTGCTAATTACATTATTGGTAACATTCATCCTTTTTCCTAAGTACAGTTACATCAGCCTAAGTACCACATTGTCACCCATTCCCTGACCAGCTGGGCGAGTTTCATCTTTGCACAGGTAGGGGTAGGTTCCGCTGCCAGCCAAAAATTGATCCTAAATTTGACAGATTTGTTTGACATGTATGTGTCCAGCGACACCATGTTTTTTTCGGAAACAGCTGCTTGTCCATGTAATGTTTTATGTTTAGGTTGAAGCAGACAATGCTGTTTTCAATGAAGGCATTCCAAATTTCTGATGCCAAGGCAAATATATCTGTAGTTGCTCTCAAATCAAAATGCAAAAATCTCAAGATTATTATTGTAATAGTAATATTAATATATATATGCTCACGTAGACAGCCAGATGGCAGCTCTCCAATGAATTGAAAGGATAACAATAGATATTTGGATAACACATATCTAGACTTCAAGAGCATTATTCTATTCAAATACATACTGCTGTAAACTCAGCGGCGTTAGAGATAACAAACTGGCTTGTATACATATAAAAAATAGCATATTATAGGATTTGTTAACAATAAAAGCATGTAACAAGCTGTCAAAATGACTGCTTTTGGCAGATCTAGGTAGAAGTGCTTATAACATTTTTATTTTTGCGATTCTGACTTCCAGACGCCGTCAGGGTATTTAATACATATATTCAGGAAAAGTCAAGAAGAGAGAACCCCTCCACTACAACAGAAGAAAAAAATGAAGAAAAAAAACATAACAACGTTGGCAATAAGATTGAAGTGTTTGTTCTCTTTATTTACTGGTACAGCACATACTATTTGTGTGTATCCATTGTGATGTGGTAAGCCATGATAGATGGTTTCTTGCTCTTGTTATTCTTTAGAACTAAGATCAGAAGTCAGGGAATGATTGAGGTGGAGCGTTTGCAGAGTGTTCAGTTCAGGGGTGTGTTCAGTGGACTCTTCACATCCGGTGCCTTCACAGCACTATGATACGTTAATGAAGCCCTGTATCAAACAGGTGTTTATTATATTATATTGTTCATTGTGGTTCATCATAACCTGCTCTCTTATTCCAATTCTATGAATAGGGAACACATTTTCAAAGATTGCAGAGAAGAAAGTGACTCAGAATGCAAACAGTTTGGCTGCACTGAAACCACTTCCTTTATAATGGACTCATGCCAATGATAGTGTGTGGAAGCAGTTCAACACGACTTTCTTTCATCTTTTGCCAGGTAATGGGCCTGTGCCAGTTAGTGCTGAGAGAGTTTTTGTACAGCGTCCCAATGAGTTTTCACACTGTGCTATCCTCAGAGCACAGTGATAGATTGCTGTGTCGCTCAGAGCAAGTTTGGAAATGGTGATTGTAGTAAAAGAGCTGGCTGCTATAGAAGTGAACCGGCTTTTAGCAAAGTCTGCAGTCTGAGAATAGCTATTGGAGCTAGCTCCTTTCTGCAGTATGTATTCCAGGGTTCAGTTTGAGTTCTGCCGATACCAATAGAGATAAACATTGTTGCTACTTGCAGTATAAGAGCAGCTGAGCGTTACTGACTCTCCTTCTGTTCTGGACTCTGCTGTCTGTTGAGGACTGATGGAATCCCCGCTTGTCATGACTGAACATTGAGGAAGAAAAAGAACATTTAATAGACAGTCAGAAATAATAATAATAATAATAATAATAATAATAATAATAATAATAATAATAATAATAATAATAATAATAATACTTTTTGTTATGTTGAAATTACCTGGCAGGATAATAAACATACACATGATTAATGGATCCATTTTAGCTCAGTGCTGATTTCTTTAAGAACAGAATAGAAAGGTTCTGTCTCTCTGTTGATTCTGGTGCTTTTCTCTTCACAATGCTGCTTAGAGGTTTTGAACATCAAATGTCTGTAACCAATCAGCAAACAGAAACAGGTGATGTAAATGTGATGTAATCATGTAACTCTGCAGTTCATAGTTGTGGTTACCATCTTGTTTTATCAACACCTTCATTAGCAGTTAACCGGATGCAAGTCAAAGAGGTTTCAATTCTTCGTTGACTAACTGCAGTCATCCTACCCACTTTCCAATGAACCTTCCCAGAACTCAGGAAATCCAGCACTCACCACATTATAATATGCACTGCGGTTACCCATCTACACAGAAGAGGTGTCACTGGAAATGCCATCAGCATTGTAATCACTAGCCTCTGTATACTCCAGGGTTTTTGTATGGGTAGGGCACTGCTTTGTATCACTGTGCTGGTTCTATTGCACAGTAGTAGATAGCAGAATCAGACACTGAAGGCTGTATTGCCAGGGAGCCAGTTTTAGATGAGGTATCTACTGCTGGTTTATATTTCCCAGAATCATTTCCATGTGTTCCTGAGCCGCAGGCATTGCTGGTGTATTTTAAACCCTGGTTGAGATCTTGTTTATACCAGTGCATTGCATCAAAGCTGCATGTCTGATAGCGACAGTTTATCTGAACTGATTTTCCTTCTGAAACTCGCTGTGAATCAGGGCTTTGAGTCACCTGGTCTTCACTGTGTGCACCTGAAATGAAAGAGAAGCTTGTTAATTAAATACATGAATTCATTAATTCATTACACTGCTGTATCCAGTTTTACGTACCTAATTTAATTAGGCAGACAGCTACATATTTAAATATTGTAACACATGGAAAACAATATATCATTAGTTAGTTTGTGAAGTCTTGTGCTTTCTAAATGTTTGCTCTTGTTTGTATTCCACAGTATACTTCCTGTGGTAACTCTCACACCAATCATCACAGTTCTTTCACCCTCACATTACAACAAGGTCATGTGATCAGAGACAGACACACAGCAGCATAGAAGCATTTTTAAACTCAGAGAGAGAGATTTTTTTATTTTTATTAATTAATAAGTCGATTCAAATGCACTTCTGTTACCCCTTTCCTTACCATTGTAATCATTCTGCTTTTGTTTTATTTTGCTTCATATTAGAGTTTTTGATTTTTCTCTAAATCTGCCTTTACCTGACCGATGTCATTAACCTGAATACAATTCCATTGCAAGGATGTATGAGCACAGAGATGAGTACATCAGCACCTGCATTGCTGCTTCATATCTGTACTGAGAAATGTGCTGCCAGTTCGTGTACAGCCTTCCCCTCTCAGGGCTACACTGTGTGCCTCACTGCACAGTGATACACTACAGCATGGCTGAGCTGAGTCCTGGCACTGCTCAGAGTTGCTGGCTGTGCCTGTTGACTGGTACTCATTGTGAAATGTCGTTCTGGAACTGGCCCAGAGTATCCACTTGTAAAGAGTTTTGGAGAAGTGACAATATCCAGCACAACCCATGCCCTCAAGTTCCTTACTGCTTTTATAAAACTGATTTATAAGCGTTTTATAAAAAAAAGAAAGAAATCTGTATAGTTTCTAAAGATTTATTAACATTTTGATGTATAACTTTCCACAACAGAAAATAGTCCCTATGAACAATTGTTTTTTTTTTTTTTTAGTAAAAGTATTTTTTTATATAAAGACTTTAAATAAATATAAAAACCTTCCTTAGATGTGTTTCAGTTCATTTTTCTGACTTTAAATAACTAAAAAAAAAAAACTTAAGATTTCCATTACACGAGAGTAGATGTTAAAACTTCATGCTGATTTGAACTCGTCTCTCGCCAAGATAAGCACCAACTAAGACGCAGATTTACAGTAAACTAATATGATTCATCTGTGTCTCCATCCATTTGCGCTTCCTTCCATATGATGACGTAGATATCCTTCTGTCTGGTGTTGATGGCTAAAGAGTAATGCTGGCTCCAGGGATCAGCTTATTGCCTCCCTAGCGCATGAGCACACACAACGGCTGTGATGCTGGCTCCGGGGATCAACCACAGTGCGGTCTCCCCAGCGTATCAGCATGACAACCGTCTGGATTAAGCTAAGTAGGGTACATCTCTGGGGTCTTCAAGTGGGCACCTTCCATCCTTGGTGTTTCGTCGACTAGCCCACGACACCTCAAGAGGGCTCGACGGTGATTCTGGCGCCCCAGCATCACCCCCCTCCGTCCCCCACTCAAATCAGCCCAGCTTACTTACCCATACATCAGCGTTTCTTTCTTTCTATTGTGCTTGAGACCCCCAGCCAGAATCTTTCCGTCTCAACCACAGCCAGTTGCTGCTCCTCTCTGCTGCTTCAGATAAGTTCTTCACTGTGAGACGCAACTCTTGGCCACTGAATCCGACGTCTCTGAGAAATTGGGTTGTAGAGTGTGCCACAAATCCTCGACAACCCACCTCCACTGGGTAAACCCGAACTCTCCATCCTCGCTGTTCTGCTTCAGAGGCTAGTTGAGCATACCGCAGTTTCTTCCTCTCATATGCCTCATCTACAGCATCCTCCCAAGGCACTGTTAACTCTACCAGGTGAACAAGGCTTGCTGATCCAGGCCACAAGACAATATCTGGTTGAAGGTTAGTGGTGGCAATCTCATGTGGAAAAATAAGCTGCTGACCAACATCTGCCAGCATTTTCCAGTCTCTAGCAGCTTCCAGTTGTCCTGGGCGAGGATTGGTTTTAACACTTTTTCTTGGTGGTTGCTCTCCTGGGCGGAGGAATATTGTCTTTTGTGTGTAATGTTTTGATGGAACAGGTGGCAACTTATTGGTCATGTTACACTTGCCTTCCAATGCTAAGGCCAAACATTGCAGCACCTGGTCATGGCGCCAAGTAAACCGTCCTTGGCTAAGAGCCACCTTACATCCTGTCAAAATGTGCCTTAATGTTGCAGGTGATGAACACAAAGGACATGAGGGATCCTCTCCTACCCAGAGGTTTAGGTTCTGTGGTGATGGGAGAACATCATATGTTGACCTGATGAGGAAACTGATCCTGCTCTGTTCCACTGACCATAGGTCTTGCCAGCCAAACTTGCATTGTTCCACACTCTCCAGTCTCATCCATTCTCCCTGCTTGGCCTGGGAAATGGCCTTTATGCACCTCATCCTCTCCTCCTGCTTTTGTATCTCGTTGACTACCAGCTTCCTCCTTTGAGCTGGGGCTGCCTTGTGTAGGAGGAACTGAACTGAGACCAAGACCCCCTCTTCCATGCTGAAATTGCCCCATGATATCACCAATTCGAAGGGCAGCCTTTGCACCCTCCACAGCTTTCTTTGCCGCCCACTTTCTTCCAGTTTTCAACACAGGTGCTGCCTCCCTTACACATTTGTCGTGTGACTCTACTAATGTCATTTCCAGTCTGACCTTGGCACACTTAAACACCTTGGTTAGAGCGGAGACTGGTAGCTGCAGTATTCCTTTACCATAAAGTCCCACTCTGCTGAGGCAGCGTGGAACTCCCAACCATTTCCTGATGTATGAACTGATTAAAGTTTCCAGCTTCTCTACTGTTGTCAAAGCAACCTCGTACACAGTAAGTGGCCACAGCACCCTCGGCAGTAGACCAAACTGAAAGTTTTAGTTTGCCTGGTCAAGTGCTGCTGTCTATGCTCTTCAACCCTTCCATTGCTTGTTGTCTAACTTCTCCCACACGAACTGTGTCCTTTGGATCCCCGTCGTACCATCTCCCAAGACTCTTCACTGGCTTCTCAGACACTGTTGGTATTGCCTCACCATTAATGAAGAACGTTTTATCTTTTATTATTATTATTATTGATTTCTTAGCAGACGCCCTTATCCAGGGCGACTTACAATCGAAAGCAAATACATTTCAAGTATCACAGTACAAGTAATAATACAATTAAGAGCAAGATAAATACAATGACTTTGGTTCAAGCAAGTACAAGTGTGACAAAATACAATTCAATGATACAGCAGATATGTGATAGTTACATCAGGATATGATAAATTACATTAAACAGGATTATGAGTCTTGAGAAAAATAGGGGCGCTAAGAGCAAGGAATGATGGTCCCAGGAAGAACAGAGGAGTTCTACAGGTCCTGAAGATCTGAGAAGGCGTTGGAATGTGGTCAGAGACTGGGCAGTCCTGACCATCTGCGGGGTCATTCCACCACTGAGGGTGGAAAAGGAGCGGGCTCTGGAGGCAGGGGAGCGTGGGAGGAGGTAGAGCCAGTCTTCTAGTGCAGGCGGAGCGGAGAGGTCGAGTTGGGGTGTAGGGAGAGATGGGTCTGGAGGTAGCTGGGTGCAGTCTGGTCAAGGCATCTGTAGGCTAGTACAAGAGTCTTGAACTGGATGCGAGCGGTGATCGGGAGCCAGTGGAGTGAGCGGAGCAGTGGAGTTGCGTGGTAGAAGCGAGGCAGAGAGAACACCAGGCGGGCAGCGGAGTTCTGGATGAGCTGGAGCGGACGGGTGGCGGACGCAGGGAGGCCAGCCAGGAGGGAGTTGCAGTAGTCTAGGTGGGAGAGTACCAAGGCCTGGACCAGGAGCTGGGTGGCGTAGTTGGTGAGGAAGGGTCGGATTCTTCGGATGTTGCTACTGTTTATCTACTACTTTACCTTTAATTATAGAGATGCTCCTTTGATTTAGTGGGCTTGAATTGCATTTGTGTCCATTCAATGTTATTGGTTAATTTGCACCAGTAACCAATTAGTGCAGGCTACTCTTGTAGTCATGGTTGTCATGTCATCCATGTATGCTCGAATTAGTGGTAGTCGCATTCCAGAAGCCAAGCGCTCTCCTCCCACTACCCATTTTGATGCCCTAATGATTACTTCCATTGCCATGGTAAAAGCCAGTGGAGAAATGGTGCATCCTGCCATTATTCCAACTTCTAGGCATTGCCATGTAGTGCTGAATTCTGAAGTTGAAAACTAAACTGCAAATCTCCAAAGTAGGCTTTCACTAAATTTGTTATTGTCATCGGTACACTAAAAAAATCAAATGCTGCCCAGAGAAGTTCATGTGGCACTGAACCATATGCATTAGCCAAATCCAGGAGTGTCACATGGAGCTCCTTCCTCTCCTTTTCAGCTGATTGAATTTGTTGCCAGATCACATTGATGTGTTCTAAGCATCCTGGGAAACCTGGAATGCCTGCTTTTTGTATTGAAGTGTCAATGAAGCAGATCTTTAATAGGTAAGTTGACAATCTCTAAATAATGCTGAAGAAAATCTTGCCTTCTACGTTTAATAGGGAAATAGGGCGAAACTGATTGATGCTTGTAGAATCTTTTTCTTTAGGTATAAAGACTCCACCTGCTTGGCGCCATGCTCATGGTACAACCTGTTTTCCCATGCAACTTTCATCAATTTGCACAGGATTCGTAGAACTCCTGAAGCACTCATGTACACTCTGTACTGAACTCCATTAGGCCCTGGAGATGATGAAGCCCTTGCTTTTTGCACAGCTTGCTCTACTTCTTTCCACTTAGGTGCACAATCCTCCATTTGGTATTCTGGTGGATTGATAGGTGGGATGCCTGAAGGAATTGACATAGGCTCCTGCCTTTTGAATCTGTATGTGTTTCCTCCAAATATCTCTCCAGCTCAACCTTAGATGCTTTTAGTGTGCCATTCTTCTCACTGGTGAATAACTTCTTTACAAATTTGAATGGGTCTTTATAAAGTTAGTTCTCGCACTCTCCTTCTTTTTTCGTAGCTTCCTTCGTAGGCGCCAGCTCTGCGCAATGTTGCAAGCTTATCTTTTATGACCCTTTGTAAGAGATTGAGTCCCTCCTTCTGACTTTGTTCTGCTCTTCTCCATTGCTTCCTCAGCTGTCTCCTTTCTCTAACTAAGCTGCTCAATCTCCTGCTACCGCCTAGACTTTCCAGGAATAGTTTGTACTTTTCCTTCCTTTTTTCAACTCCAAACCTCTCACTTCCATATGTAGATGATGTCCCCAAATTCTAGTACTCTCCATACTCATATTCAACTTCCAACCTAAGTTGTTAACCATGTTTCCAACGTTGAGTCATCTTCCGCCTTGCTTTAGAGACTCTAGAGGAATTTTTTCTCTTTTTTAATTTCTGGAAGCCTTGGGTTTTCTCCAGCATCCTGTAAACACAGTGCCATGGATACTGCCGAGGGGTAGCTAACCCTTGCCAGCCCCAATGGGGTCTCTTTCCTCCTGTCAGCTGTCTCTCCAGGCTGTCACGAGGTTTTTCCCTTGTTGCCAGCTGCACTATTCACAGCAGTCACTGGACATATCCAGATCTTCATGATTTCCATTACATGAGAGTAGATGTTAAAACTTTATGCTGATTTGAACTCGGCTCTCGCCAAGATAAGCACCAATTAAGATGTAGCTTTACAGTAAACTAATGTTATCCATCTGTGTCTCCATCCATTTGCGCTTCCTTCCAAATGATGATGTAGATATCCTTCTGTCTGCTCGTATTTGAACCCAGGATCTCCTGTTTACTAGAGAGGTGCTTTAACCATCTAAGCCACAGCACCCTGTAACTCATCAGGAAATCTGTGCAAGTGTGTCATGGGTGCCGAAAGGAACATTTAAGTTTTCACATGATTATATTTTCTTACTGGTGTTTTATTTTTGCACATTTTATTTATATGTGTGTGGCAAAGTGCCCGCCCCTGTGTGTATTTTGTGTGTTATGTGTTGTATGTTGCGTGTGTTAATGTTGGTGTATAGATTGGTACCGGGATATAAACGGTCTGTGTTTCACGTATGTTTAAAGTGTATAGTTATATTTTAACACGAGGGATGGCACATCACTTCACGTGCAGATAAAATATAATAACACAGGGTTTCAGTTTCACGTGCTGGGATTCAAGTGAATAATTAATTAGTAATTGAATCCCAGCACAACAGTATAAATAGGCACATTTTTAGTCACCGGGGTTGGGTGTTCGAGTGGAGAACGGGTGAGAGAGAGAAAGGAGAAACGTAAAGATCGTAAATATAAGTGTATTCTCACCGTGTTTGTTTGTCTCCGTGCAGCTTGTGTTTAGTGCTTTTGTATGTCTGTTTATTTTGGCGTCAAGTGCCGTGTCCTGTTTTTGTGCTGTTTCAACCCTTTTATTTGTTAATAAACGCTGAGTGCAGCCATTGCACTCAGCTCATCACAACAACCTGTCTGTGTTTGAATTCCTTTCTGGTCTGACGCAACCCACTCTGGCCGTCTTTGTGACACGTGGTGTCATCGTTAGCCGCGCCTCCAAGCGTCAGACCAGGAGGGTTTTGTTTAAAAAAAAAAAAAAAAAAAAAAAAAATATTATGGCAGAAGACGCCATCAAACTGCGGGACTGGTTCCTGGAGAATGCTGGGCTGGAGGCCCAGTCTCTGCCCATAATCGTCCGGGTCCTGTGGATGATGGACTATGAGAGATGGGAGGCATATCAGGAGGAACACACCCCAAACACCTTGGAGGAAGGGGTGAGTTTCTCCTCAGCTACCTGGAGGCACCAGCAGCCCAGGTAGCAGGCCCACCAGCAGAGGGTGAATGCCTGCTGTCCCCATCTCCACCAGCAGAGGGTGAGTACCTGCTGTCCCCATCTCCACCAGCAGAGGGTGAATGCCTGCTGGTTTTGCCTCCACAGCCTGAGTGGGAGGAGCCCAACGTCCCACGCCTGAGTGGGAGGAGCCCGAACGTCCCACGCCTGAGTGGGAGGAGCCCGAACGTCCCACGCCTGAGTGGGAGGAGCCCAACGTCCCACGCCTGAGTGGGAGGAGCCCCGAACGTCCCACGCCTGAGTGGGAGGAGCCCGAACGTCCCACGCCTGAGTTGGAGGAGCCCAACGTTGATGGGAGGAGCCCGAACGTCCCACGCCTGAGTGGGAGGAGCCCGATTTGAGTGGGAGGAGCCCGTGTTCCCACGCCTGAGTGGGGGGGCCCAACGTCCACAGCCCAAGAGGGAGGAGTATTGTCTACAGCCCAAAAGGGAGGAGTTGCGTCCACAGCCCAAGAGGGGGGGAGTTTTTCGGTTTCCACAGCCCAAAAAGGGAGGAGTCGGTGCGTCCACAGCCCAAAAGGGAGGAGTTGCGTCCACAGCCCAAAAGGGAGGAGTTGCCCCAGAGCCCGAAGGGAGGCAAGTCGAGGTGCCCTGGGACCCAAGCCACCAGCAGAGGGAGAATGCCTGCTGGTTCAGCCCCAAGAGCCGAAAGGGGAGGAGTTACAGGCTCAAAGAAAATTTTTGGGGGAGGGGGCAGGAGGCTGGTGTCCCCCAGCAGCCTCTATTCAGGCTGATGAGGGCAGGTGGCGTCAGCCCAGATGCAGGGGAGCCAACTAAACAGACAGAGATCAGCCCCATGGCCTCCCGCCACCACCACCGCTTCCTCCACTAGGAGCAGAGGAGCAGGAGCTGCCTCTGCCTCCGCCACCACCACCGATTCCTCCACTAGGAGCAGAGGAGCAGGAGCTGCCTCTGCCTCCACCACCGCCAGGAGCAGAGGAAGGAGCTGCCTACCACCGCCAGAAGAGGAGCTGGAGCTGCCTCTGCCTCCACCACCGCCAGGAGCAGAAACCACCGCCAGGAGCAGAGGGGCTGGAGCTGCCTCTGCCTCCAAAGGAGCAGTGGAGCTTTAAACCACCACCAAAAGGAGCGGGCTGCCTCTGCCTCCACACGGCAGAGGAGCTGGAGCTGACCACCGCCAAAAAGCTGGAGCTGACAAAAGGACAAACAAAAGGGCTGGAGCTGCACTTAAACAGACAGAGCTGCCTAACAAACAGCCCCAGAAAGGGAGCTGAAAACACGAGGTCTGAGACCACTTTCCCAGCAGCAGTTTTAGGAGTTCTTTGTTTTATTTTCTCCGGGATCTGTCAGCCTCCACTACCGCAGGGGGAGCTGACAGCATTTCCAGCCATGGGCCCACTGAAGCCTCCCTTCCCAGCCCAGACTTTGGCCTGGACTGCTGGGTATTTAAGGGGAGGGGGCCGTTGAGGCCATGTGTGCTTTGCACAGGGGGGGTATATGTGGCAAAGTGCCCGCCCTGTGTGTATTTTGTGTTTATGTGTTGTATGTTGCGTGGTTAATGTTGGTGTATAGATTGGTACACGGGATATAAACGGGTCTGTGTTTCAATGTTTAAAGTGTATAGTTATATTTAGGCACGAGGATGGCACATCACTTCACGTGAGATAAAATATAATATGTGAACACAGGGTTTCACGTAATGAATTCACGTGCTGGGATTCAAGTGAATAATTAATTAGTAATTGAATCCAGCACAACAGATAAATAGGCACATTTTTTAGTCACCGGGGTTGGGTGTTCGAGAGTGAGAACGGTGAGAGAGAGAGAAGGAGAAACGTAAAGTAAAATAAGATTGTAAATATAAGTGTATTCTCACCGTGTTTGTTTGTCTCCGTGCAAAATGCCGTGTCCTGTTTTTGTGCTGTTTCAACCTTTTATTTGTTAATAAACGCTGAGTGCAATTGCACTCATCAGAACAACCTGTCTGTGTTTGAATCCTTTCTGGTCTGACGCAACCCATACTGTCTTTGTGACAATGTGTTATTAGAAAGTCACGATATTTAGAGTATTGTTATATTTGACATTTGTACATATTCCCAGGAACATTTGTTGCCTAAGAGAAAGGATGCTAGGTGCTCATTAATCAAGATTTAGTACAGCTGGGGATGCTTAATTGCTTGTATATAAGGCTGACAAAAAGAAAAGTAAACGGACGAAAAGCAGAGCAGAGATGTAAGAGAGAGGAGCAGCGGGACCCGATTGCAGCTGAGCAAGCAAAGAAAAGCAGACGGAGAGAGGAAGACAGATGCAGCAGCTGAGCAAGCAGAGGAGAGAGAAAGAAGAGGAGGAGCAGAAAATGAGAGAAGCGGTGGAAGCTTGCAGCAGCAGCTGAGCCAGCAAGGAGACACTGGTTGTGCTTGGAGAAGTTTTAACGTGGACTTTCTTTGTGTGATAACCATACAACAACCAGGGCAGGATAAGTAACCATAAGTGAGGCAGGACAAGGAATGCAGGCAGGATCATGAACAGGAGAGAGACAGACTCATGTGTTAGACCTGAAGTTAAATACACTGTTTTATTTATGTGTCTAAAGGAGGATCAAGGGCGGATGGTGATTTGGATTGTTCTGGACTTGAGTAGCAGAGATCGAATTGAGAGCTGAACCTGCCCTGACCCCTTCCAGTATACTACATTGTCGGAGGAGCGGCTGTTGCATTGGTGGCGACAGAGGCCATATTGTACCAGCGTTTGAATATGTCCTAGTCTGTTGGTTGTGCTCAGTAGGAGGAGACACCCCTGCTGGGGAGAGGTGAAATTGGTGATGTTAAATTGGTGAGTGTGAGACTGGAGCCATATCCTCCATTGATGACCTGGCCAGGGCAAGTGGTGACACATTGGATTGTGATGTACTATTGAAGTAATAACATTGAATATACTTCCCTTTGGTGCCCTCCTTGGGTTGGGTGTGGTTTGGGTGTTGTCTCCTCCTGTCAATATAGTTGAGCCTGAGAGCTGTAGTAAAATGTAGTCATAGGTTAATAATTAAGAATCCCTTTTTTCTCTAAACCTAAGGTGGCGTAGTCAGAACTATTGGGTTAGTGAGGCCCTTTTGTCTGGGGCTCCCGCCACGTCCATTTTGCATTTAGAAAGGTCGTGACGTACATTGCCATTAGATTTGAGCTAACTGATGCAGCAAGTGATCCTTCCATCTTCCTTTGCCATATCCCTGCCATTGAGTGACTCCGCTGGCTGCCGTTCACTCAGCTTGGGCGAAATAAAAATAAATATTATTTGTGTGTTGTTGTTGTGTGTCCACCTGTGTGTTGACCCTGTTTGTCGCACAACCCTGCTTTGCCTGTGTTGTACTGTGAATATTTGCTGTGTTGTGCTGTGGTACTCAGTGCGCACGGTGCTCGGTACGCATGGTGTCTAGTACCTCGGTGCTCATACCGCCCGCAGTGCTCGTTGCACATGGTGTGCATGGCGCCTGCTGCACTCGGTGCACTGTGATTGGGGTCTGTGCATGAGGTACTTTAGTGCCTCGGTGCACGCATAGCCCGGTGCACGCAGTGCCCTCGGTGCTTCGGTATCTTGGTGCCTGCTGTGCTTAAGCGCTCCCATGCCTTGCACTTTGTGCAGGGTGGTGTGCAGTACCTAGGGTTTAAATACCCCAGCAATATTGCGAAGTGACGGCAGGCATGTCATGGTTCCATGCTTGCACGTCCTGCAGGGCAAACATGCCCCAGGAGGAAGGGCATTCATTATGTTCGTGACGCTTGGGTGTCCAGCACGCTACTTCAGTCCTCGGGGATGAGACCTTCTGTGATATCTGTGCGGCTTTTCAGCCCCGGGTGCTTCGCAATAGGCTTGCCAGGGCCACGGATAAGCTGGGCCTAGCGGGTTTTCCCCCAGTGGATTCCACCATTGCAGCCTTGGTCAAGGCTCCACTGGTGGAGGGCTTCCCAATGATATCACCAATTCGAAGGGCAGCCTTTGCACCCTCCACAGCTTTCTTTGCCGCCCACTTTCTTCCAGTTTTCAACACAGGTGCTGCCTCCCTTACACATTTGTCGTGCGACTCTACTAATGTCATTTCCAGTCTGACCTTGGCACACTTAAACACCTTGGTTAGAGCGGAGACTGGTAGCTGCAGTATTCCTTTACCATAAAGTCCCACTCTGCTGAGGCAGCGTGGAACTCCCAACCATTTCCTGATGTATGAACTGATTAAAGTTTCCAGCTTCTCTACTGTTGTCAAAGCAACCTCGTACACAGTAAGTGGCCACAGCACCCTCAGCAGTAGACCAAACTGAAAGTTTTAGTTTGCCTGGTCAAGTGCTGCTGTCTATGCTCTTCAACCCTTCCATTGCTTGTTGTCTAACTTCTCCCACACGAACTGTGTCCTTTGGATCCCCGTCGTACCATCTCCCAAGACTCTTCACTGGCTTCTCAGACACTGTTGGTATTGCCTCACCATTAATGAAGAACGTTTTATCTTTTTATTATTATTATTATTGATTTCTTAGCAGACGCCCTTATCCAGGGCGACTTACAATCGAAAGCAAATACATTTCAAGTATCACAGTACAAGTAATAATACAATTAAGAGCAAGATAAATACAATGACTTTGGTTCAAGCAAGTACAAGTGTGACAAAATACAATTCAATGATACAGCAGATATGTGTCAGTGATAGTTACATCAGGATATGATTAAATACAAAATACTACAGATTAAACACTTGGCAGATTACAGTACTCTGACGTACAGGATTAAATGCAGTAAAATAGGGGGCAGATAAGAGCAAGTAAAGCGCATTTAAGGCAGGGTGATAAGTGTCCCAGGTGAAGAACAGAGGAGTTCTACAGGTGCTTTCTGAAGAGGTGAGTCTTGAGAAGGCGCTGGAATGTGGTCAGAGACTGGGCAGTCCTGACATCTGTAGAAAGGTCATTCCACCACTGCGGGGCGAGGGTGGAAAAGGAGCGGGCTCTGGAGGCAGGGGAGCGTGGGAGGTAGAGCCAGTCTTCTAGTGCAGGCGGAGCGGAGAGGTCGAGTTGGGGTGTAGGGAGATGAGGGTCTGGAGGTAGCTGGGTGCAGTCTGGTCAAGGCATCTGTAGGCTAGTACAAGAGTCTTGAACTGGATGTGAGCGTGATCGGGAGCCAGTGGAGTGAGCGGAGCAGTGGAGTTGCGTGGTAGAAGCGAGGCAGAGAGAACACCAGGCGGGCAGCGGAGTTCTGGATGAGCTGGAGCGGGACGGGTGGCGGACGCAGGGAGGCCAGCCAGGAGGGAGTTGCAGTAGTCTAGGTGGGAGAGTACCAAGGCCTGGACCAGGAGCTGGGTGGCGTGGTTGGTGAGGAAGGGTCGGATTCTTCGGATGTTGCTACTGTTTATCTACTACTTTACCTTTAATTATAGAGATGCTCCTTGATTTAGTGGGCTTGAATTGCATTTGTGTCCATTCAATGTTATTGGTTAATTTACACCAGTAACCAATTAGTGCAGGCTACTCTTGTAGTCATGGTTGTCATGTCATCCATGTATGCTCGAATTAGTGGTAGTCGCATTCCAGAAGCCAAGCTCTCCTCCCACTACCCATTTTGATGCCCTAATGATTACTTCCATTGCCATGGTAAAAGCCAGTGGAGAAATGGTGCATCCTGCCATTATTCCAACTTCTAGGCATTGCCATGTAGTGCTGAATTCTGAAGTTGAAAAACTAAACTGCAAATCTCCAAAGTAGGCTTTCACTAAATTTGTTATTGTCATCGGTACACTAAAAAAATCAAATGCTGCCCAGAGAAGTTCATGTGGCACTGAACCATATGCATTAGCCAAATCCAGGAGTGTCACATGGAGCTCCTTCCTCTCCTTTTCAGCTGATTGAATTTGTTGCCAGATCACATTGATGTGTTCTAAGCATCCTGGGAAACCTGGAATGCCTGCTTTTTGTATTGAAGTGTCAATGAAGCAGTTCTTTAATAGGTAAGTTGACAATTTCTAAATAATGCTGAAGAAAATCTTGCCTTCTACGTTTAATAGGGAAATAGGGCGAAACTGACTGATGCTTGTAGAATCTTTTTCTTTAGGTATAAAGACTCCACCTGCTTGGCGCCATGCTCATGGTACAACCTGTTTTCCCATGCAACTTTCATCAATTTGCACAGGATTCAGAGAACTCCTGAAGCACTCATGTACACTCTGTACTGAACTCCATTAGGCCCTGGAGATGATGAAGCCCTTGCTTTTTTGCACAGCTTGCTCTACTTCTTTCCACTTAGGTGCACAATCCTCCATTTGGTATTCTGGTGGATTGATAGGTGGGATGCCTGAAGGAATTGACATAGGCTCCTGCCTTTTTGAATCTGTATGTGTTTCCTCCAAATATCTCTCCAGCTCAACCTTAGATGCTTTTAGTGTGCCATTCTTCTCACTGGTGAATAACTTCTTTACAAATTTGAATGGGTCTTTATAAAAGTTAGTTCTCGCACTCTCCTTCTTTTCGTAGCGTTTCCGTAGGCGCTCAGCTCTGCGCAATGTTGCAAGCTTATCTTTTATGACCCTTTGTAAGTAAGAGTCCCTCCTTCTGATTTGTTCTGCTCCCCATTGCTTCCTTCTGACTTTAAGCGCTCAATCTCTGCTCCGTTCTTTCCAGGAATATTTGCTTCCTTTTTTCAACTGTCTCCTTCCATAACTAGATGATGTCCCCAAATTCAACTCTCCATCTCATATTCGCTTTCCGCTCCTAAGTCGTTAACCATGTTGTCCACTTTCAGGAATAGAGTTTTTTCTTTTTCCTTCCTTTTTCAACTCCAAACTGTAAACATCAGAGCTTCCATAAGGGTAGATGATGTCCCCAAATTCTAGTACTCTCCATACTGTCACGAGGTTTTCCCCTTTCTGCACTTCACAGCAAGTGGACATAACCATGTTGTCCAACGTTGAGTCATCTTAAAACTTTATGCTGATTTGAACTCGAACTCTAAGAGGTATTTTGTCTTTTTTAAACTAGAGGTATCATTCTCTTCCATTTAAAATGATGATGTAGATATCCTTCTGTCTGCTCGTATTTGAACCCAGGATCTCCTGTTTACTAGAGAGGTGCTTTAACCATCTAAGCCACAGCACCCTGTCACTCATCAGGAAATCTGTGCAAGTGTGTCATGGGTGCCGAAAGGAACATTTAAGTTTTCACATGATTATATTTTCTTACTGGTGTTTTATTTTTGCACATTTTATTTATATGTGTTATTAGAAAGTCACGTATATTTAGAGTATTGTTATATTTGAGTGCATTTGTATGTGTGTTTGTATTTGTTTCGTTTTGTTCCCCCCGATATTCCCAGGAACATTTGTTGCCTAAGAGAAAGGATGCTAGGTGCTCATTAATCAAGATTTAGTACAGCTGGGGATGCTTAAAGGCTTGTATATAAGGCTGACAAAAGAAAAGTAAAACAGACGAAAGCAGAGCAGAGATGTAAGAGAGAGGAGCAGCGGGACCGATTGCAGCTGAGCAAGCAAAGAAAAGCAGACGGAGAGAGGAAGACAGATGCAGCAGCTGAGCAAGCAGAGGAGAGAGAAAGAAGAGGAGGAGCAGAAAATGAGAGAAGCGGTGGAAGCGGCAGCAGCAGCTGAGCCAGCAAGGAGACACTGGTTGTGCTTGGAGAAGTTTTAACATGGACTTTCTTTGTGTGATAACCATACAACAACCAGGGCAGGATAAGTAACCATAAGTGAGGCAGGACAAGGAATGCAGGCAGGATCATGAACAGGAGAGAGACAGACTCATGTGTTAGACCTGAAGTTAAATACACTGTTTTATTTATGTGTCTAAAAAAGGAGGATCAAGGGCGGATGGTGATTTGGATTGTTCTGGACTTGAGTAGCAGAGATCGAATTGAGAGCTGAACCTGCCCTGACCCCTTCCAGTATACTACATTGTCAGAGGAGCGGCTGTTGCATTGGTGGCGACAGAGGCCATATTGTACCAGCGTTTGAATATGTCCTGTCTGTTGGTTGTGCTCAGTAGAGGAGTGACACCCCCTGCTGGGGGAGAGGTGAAATTGGTGATGTTAAATTGGTGAGTGTGAGACTGGAGCCATATCCTCCATTGATGACCTGGCCAGGGCAAGTGGTGACACATTGGATTGTGATGTACTATTGAAGTAATAACATTGAATATACTTCCCTTTGGTGCCCTCCTTGGGTTGGGTGTGGTTTGGGTGTTGTCTCCTCCTGTCAATATAGTTGAGCCTGAGAGCTGTAGTAAAATGTAGTCATAGGTTAATAATTAAGAATCCCTTATTTTCTCTAAACCTAAGGTGGCGTAGTCAGAACTATTGGGTTAGTGAGGCCCTTTTGTCTGTGGGCTCCCGCCACGTCCATTTTGCATTTAGAAAGGTCGTGACGTACATTGCCATTAGATTTGAGCTAACTGATGCAGCAAGTGATCCTTCCATCTTCCTTTGCCATATCCCTGCCATTGAGTGACTCCGCTGGCTGCCGTTCGCTCAGCTTGGGCGAAATAAAAATAAATATTATTTGTGTGTTGTTGTTGTGTGTCCACCTGTGTGTTGACCCTGTTTGTCGCACAACCCTGCTTTGCCTGTGTTGTACTGTGAATATTTGCTGTGTTGTGCTGTGGTACTCAGTGCGCACGGTGCTCGGTACGCATGGTGTCTAGTACCTCGGTGCTCATACCGCCCGCAGTGCTCGTTGCACATGGTGTGCATGGCGCCTGCTGCACTCGGTGCACTGTGATTGGGGTCTGTGCATGAGGTACTTTAGTGCCTCGGTGCACGCATAGCCCGGTGCACGCAGTGCCCTCGGTGCTTCGGTATCTTGGTGCCTGCTGTGCTTAAGCGCTCCCATGCCTTGCACTTTGTGCAGGGTGGTGTGCAGTACCTAGGGTTTAAATACCCCAGCAATGTGTGCGAGTGACGGCAGGCATGTCATGGTTCCATGCTTGCACGTCCTGCAGGGCAAACATGCCCCAGGAGGAAGGGCATTCATTATGTTAAGCGACGCTTGGGTGTCCAGCACGCTACTTCAGTCCTCGGGATGAGACCTTCTGTGATATCTGTGCGGCTTTTCAGCCCCGGGTGCTTCGCAATAGGCTTGCCAGGGCCACGGATAAGCTGGGCCTAGCGGGTTTTCCCCCAGTGGATTCCACCATTGCAGCCTTGGTCAAGGCTCCACTGGTGGAGGGCTTCCCAATGATATCACCAATTCAAGGGCAGCCTTTGCACCCTCCACAGCTTTCTTTGCCGCCCACTTTCTTCCAGTTTTCAACACAGGTGCTGCCTCCCTTACACATTTGTCGTGCGACTCTACTAATGTCATTTCCAGTCTGACCTTGGCACACTTAAACACCTTGGTTAGAGCGGAGACTGGTAGCTGCAGTATTCCTTTACCATAAAGTCCCACTCTGCTGAGGCAGCGGGAACTCCCAACCATTTCCTGATGTATGAACTGATTAAAGTTTCCAGCTTCTCTACTGTTGTCAAAGCAACCTCGTACACAGTAAGTGGCCACAGCACCCTCGGCAGTAGACCAAACTGAAAGTTTTAGTTTGCCTGGTCAAGTGCTGCTGTCTATGCTCTTCAACCCTTCCATTGCTTGTTGTCTAACTTCTCCCACACGAACTGTGTCCTTTGGATCCCCGTCGCACCCATCTCCCAAGACTCTTCACTGGCTTCTCAGACACTGTTGGTATTGCCTCACCATTAATGAAGAACGTTTTATCTTTTTATTATTATTATTATTGATTTCTTAGCAGACGCCCTTATCCAGGGCGACTTACAATCGAAAGCAAATACATTTCAAGTATCACAGTACAAGTAATAATACAATTAAGAGCAAGATAAATACAATGACTTTGGTTCAAGCAAGTACAAGTGTGACAAAATACAATTCAATGATACAGCAGATATGTGTCAGTGATAGTTACATCAGGATATGATTAAATACAAAATACTACAGATTAAACACTTGGCAGATTACAGAACTCTGACGTACAGGATTAAATGCAGTAAAATAGGGGGCAGATAAGAGCAAGTAAAGCGCATTTAAGGCAGGGTGATAAGTGTCCCAGGCGAAGAACAGAGGAGTTCTACAGGTGCTTTCTAAAGAGGTGAGTCTTGAGAAGGCGCTGGAATGTGGTCAGAGACTGGGCAGTCCTGACATCTGTAGGAAGGTCATTCCACCACTGCGGGGCGAGGGTGGAAAAGGAGCGGGCTCTGGAGGCAGGGGAGTGAGGAGGTAGAGCCAGTCTTCTAGTGCAGGCGGAGCGGAGAGGTCGAGTTGGGGTGTAGGGAGATGAGGGTCTGGAGGTAGCTGGGTGCAGTCTGGTCAAGGCATCTGTAGGCTAGTACAAGAGTCTTGAACTGGATGCGAGCGGTGATCGGGAGCCAGTGGAGTGAGCGGAGCAGTGGAGTTGCGTGGTAGAAGCGAGGCAGAGAGAACACCAGGTGGGCAGCGGAGTTCTGGATGAGCTGGAGCGGACGGGTGGCGGACGCAGGGAGGCCAGCCAGGAGGGAGTTGCAGTAGTCTAGGTGGGAGAGTACCAAGGCCTGGACCAGGAGCTGGGTGGCGTAGTTGGTGAGGAAGGGTTGGATTCTTCGGATGTTGCTACTGTTTATCTACTACTTTACCTTTAATTATAGAGATGCTCCTTGATTTAGTGGGCTTGAATTGCATTTGTGTCCATTCAATGTTATTGGTTAATTTGCACCAATAACCAATTAGTGCAGGCTACTCTTGTAGTCATGGTTGTCATGTCATCCATGTATGCTCGAATTAGTGGTAGTCGATTCCAGAAGCCAAGCGCTCCTCCCCCACTACCCATTTTGATGCCCTAATGATTACTTCCATTGCCATGGTAAAAGCCAGTGGAGAAATGATGCATCCTGCCATTATTCCAACTTCTAGGCATTGCCATGTAGTGCTGAATTCTGAAGTTGAAAAACTAAACTGCAAATCTCCAAAGTAGGCTTTCACTAAATTTGTTATTGTCATCGGTACACTAAAAAAATCAAATGCTGCCCAGAGAAGTTCATGTGGCACTGAACCATATGCATTAGCCAAATCCAGGAGTGTCACATGGCGCTCCTTCCTCTCCTTTTCAGCTGATTGAATTTGTTGCCAGATCACATTGATGTGTTCTAAGCATCCTGGGAAACCTGGAATGCCTGCTTTTTGTATTGAAGTGTCAATGAAGCAGTTCTTTAATAGGTAAGTTGACAATCTCTAAATAATGCTGAAGAAAATCTTGCCTTCTACGTTTAATAGGGAAATAGGGCGAAACTGACTGATGCTTGTAGAATCTTTTTCTTTAGGTATAAAGACTCCACCTGCTTGGCGCCATGCTCATGGTACAACCTGTTTTCCCATGCAACTTTCATCAATTTGCACAGGATTCGTAGAACTCCTGAAGCACTCATGTACACTCTGTACTGAACTCCATTAGGCCCTGGAGATGATGAAGCCCTTGCTTTTTGCACAGCTTGCTCTACTTCTTTCCACTTAGGTGCACAATCCTCCATTTGGTATTCTGGTGGATTGATAGGTGGGATGCCTGAAGGAATTGACATAGGCTCCTGCCTTTTTGAATCTGTATGTGTTTCCTCCAAATATCTCTCCAGCTCAACCTTAGATGCTTTTAGTGTGCCATTCTTCTCACTGGTGAATAACTTCTTTACAAATTTGAATGGGTCTTTATAAAAGTTAGTTCTCGCACTCTCCTTCTTTTCGTAGCGTTTCCGTAGGCGCTCAGCTCTGCGCAATGTTGCAAGCTTATCTTTTATGACCCTTTGTAAGAGATTGAGTCCCTCCTTCTGACTTTGTTCTGCTCTTCTCCATTGCTTCCTCAGCTGTCTCCTTTCTCTAACTAAGCGTTCAATCTCCTGCTACCGTCTAGACTTTCCAGGAATAGTTTGTACTTTTTCCTTCCTTTTTTCAACTCCAAACCTCTCACTTCCATATGCGTAGATGATGTCCCCAAATTCATCCAGCTTCTTTTCAACTGTTCCATTAACCTTTCCAAAAAGCAGAGATCTGTGTTTACTGTGTCCCATGCAGTTTTCTCACAAGCTCTTGGCCATGTAACTCCAGGCTTGTGCCGTTGAGGTTCTTTTCTCTCTTTATGCTGGTTTGTCTGACCCGGTTTCACAAGGATCATTAGGTTCATCACTAACTGTGTCCATGCATCCTCCTCACGTCTATGACAAGGGTGCTGATATCCTGCAGACTGTGGTTTTTGCTTCCTAGAAGCTGGATTTCATTCGACTGACTTGACTGACTTATATAAAGTACTGATCAATGTGAGTCCCTTGTCCTTTCTCCCTCAAGCATTTCATTCTCCCTTGATGAATCTTCAAACCCCTGACCGTTGTCGCCTTGCTCCAGCTGCAGACACAAACCTGAGTTCCATGTCTTTGCTAACTGCAGTTCTTGAACTAGTCTTTTGTGAAGTACTCTCCATACTCATATTCGTTTCCGTTCCGTTAACCATGTTGTCCAACGTTGAGTCATCTTCCGCCCCTGCTTTCTCTAGAGGTATTTTTCTCTTTTTAATTTCTTAGTCCTTGGCTGTCTCCAGCATCCTGTAAACACAGGCTGGATACTGCCGACAAGGGTAGCTAACCCTTGCCAGCCCCAATGGGGTTTTTCCTCCTGTCAGCTGTCTCTCCAGGCTGTCAGGTTTTTCCCTTGTTGCCAGCTGCACTATTCACAGCAGTCACTGGACATATCCAGATCTTCATGATTTCCATTACATGAGAGTAGATGTTAAAACTTTATGCTGATTTGAACTCGGCTCTCGCCAAGATAAGCACCAATTAAGATGTAGCTTTACAGTAAACTAATGTTATCCATCTGTGTCTCCATCCATTTGCGCTTCCTTCCAAATGATGATGTAGATATCCTTCTGTCTGCTCGTATTTGAACCCAGGATCTCCTGTTTACTAGAGAGGTGCTTTAACCATCTAAGCCACAGCACCCTGTAACTCATCAGGAAATCTGTGCAAGTGTGTCATGGGTGCCGAAAGGAACATTTAAGTTTTCACATGATTATATTTTCTTACTGGTGTTTTATTTTTGCACATTTTATTTATATGTGTTATTAGAAAGTCACGTATATTTAGAGTATTGTTATATTTGAGTGCATTTGTATGTGTGTTTGTATTTGTTTCGTTTTGTTCCCCCCGATATTCCCAGGAACATTTGTTGCCTAAGAGAAAGGATGCTAGGTGCTCATTAATCAAGATTTAGTACAGCTGGGGATGCTTAAAGGCTTGTATATAAGGCTGACAAAAGAAAAGTAAAACAGACGAAAGCAGAGCAGAGATGTAAGAGAGAGGAGCAGGGACCGATTGCAGCTGAGCAAGCAAAAGAAAAGCAGACGGAGAGAGGAAGACAGATGCAGCAGCTGAGCAAGCAGAGGAGAGAGAAAGAAGAGGAGGAGCAGAAAATGAGAGAAGCGGTGGAAGCTGCAGCAGCAGCTGAGCCAGCAAGGAGACACTGGTTGTGCTTGGAGAAGTTTTAACGTGGACTTTCTTTGTGTGATAACCATACAACAACCAGGGCAGGATAAGTAACCATAAGTGAGGCAGGACAAGGAATGCAGGCAGGATCATGAACAGGAGAGAGACAGACTCATGTGTTAGACCTGAAGTTAAATACACTGTTTTATTTATGTGTCTAAAGGAGGATCAAGGGCGGATGGTGATTTGGATTGTTCTGGACTTGAGTAGCAGAGATCGAATTGAGAGCTGAACCTGCCCTGACCCCTTCCAGTATACTACATTGTCAGAGGAGGCGGCTGTTGCATTGGTGGCGACAGAGGCCATATTGTACCAGCGTTTGAATATGTCCTAGTCTGTTGGTTGTGCTCAGTAGAGGGAGTGACACCCCCTGCTGGGGGAGAGGTGAAATTGGTGATGTTAAATTGGTGAGTGTGAGACTGGAGCCATATCCTCCATTGATGACCTGGCCAGGGCAAGTGGTGACACATTGGATTGTGATGTACTATTGAAGTAATAACATTGAATATACTTCCCTTTGGTGCCCTCCTTGGGTTGGGTGTGGTTTGGGTGTTGTCTCCTCCTGTCAATATAGTTGAGCCTGAGAGCTGTAGTAAAATGTAGTCATAGGTTAATAATTAAGAATCCCTTATTTTCTCTAAACCTAAGGTGGCGTAGTCAGAACTATTGGGTTAGTGAGGCCCTTTTGTCTGTGGGCTCCCGCCATCGTCCATTTTGCATTTAGAAAGGTCGTGACGTACATTGCCATTAGATTTGAGCTAACTGATGCAGCAAGTGATCCTTCCATCTTCCTTTGCCATATCCCTGCCATTGAGTGACTCCGCTGGCTGCGTTAAACTCAGCTTGGGCGAAATAAAAATAAATATTATTTGTGTGTTGTTGTTGTGTGTCCACCTGTGTGTTGACCCTGTTTGTCGCACAACCCTGCTTTGCCTGTGTTGTACTGTGAATATTTGCTGTGTTGTGCTGTGGTACTCAGTGCGCCGCGGTGCTCGGTACGCGCATGGTGTCTAGTACCTCGGTGCTCATACCGCCCGCCCAGTGCTCGTTGCACATGGTGTGCATGGCGCCTGCTGCACTTCGGGTGCACTGTGATTGGGGTCTGTGCATGAGGTACTTTAGTGCCTCGGTGCACGCATAGCCCGGTGCACGCAGTGCCCTCGGTGCTTCGGTATCTTGGTGCCTGCTGTGCTTAAGCGCTCCCATGCCTTGCACTTTGTGCAGGGTGGTGTGCAGTACCTAGGGTTTAAATACCCCAGCAATATTGCGAAGTGACGGCAGGCATGTCATGGTTCCATGCTTGCACGTCCTGCAGGGCAAACATGCCCCAGGAGGAAGGGCATTCATTATGTTCGTGACGCTTGGGTGTCCAGCACGCTACTTCAGTCCTCGGGGATGAGACCTTCTGTGATATCTGTGCGGCTTTTCAGCCCGGGTGCTTCATAATAGGTTTGCCAGGGCCACGGATAAGCTGGGCCTAGCAGGTTTTCCCCAGTGGATTCCACCATTGCAGCCTTGGTCAAGGCTCCACTGGTGGAGGGCTTCCCAATGATATCACCAATTCGAAGGGCAGCCTTTGCACCCTCCACAGCTTTCTTTGCCAGCCCACTTTCTTCCAGTTTTCAACACAGGTGCTGCCTCCCTTACACATTTGTCGTGCGACTCTACTAATGTCATTTCCAGTCTGACCTTGGCACACTTAAACACCTTGGTTAGAGCGGAGACTGGTAGCTGCAGTATTCCTTTACCATAAAGTCCCACTCTGCTGAGGCAGCGTGGAACTCCCAACCATTTCCTGATGTATGAACTGATTAAAGTTTCCAGCTTCTCTACTGTTGTCAAAGCAACCTCGTACACAGTAAGTGGCCACAGCACCCTCGGCAGTAGACCAAACTGAAAGTTTTAGTTTGCCTGGTAAAGCGCTGCTGTCTATGCTCTTCAACCCTTCCATTGCTTGTTGTCTAACTTCTCCCACACGAACTGTGTCCTTTGGATCCCCGTCGTACCATCTCCCAAGACTCTTCACTGGCTTCTCAGACACTGTTGGTATTGCCTCACCATTAATGAAGAACGTTTTATCTTTTTTTTATTATTATTATTATTGATTTCTTAGCAGACGCCCCATATCCAGGGCGACTTACAATCGAAAGCAAATACATTTCAAGTATCACAGTACAAGTAATAATACAATTAAGAGCAAGATAAATACAATGACTTTGGTTCAAGCAAGTACAAGTGTGACAAAATACAATTCAATGATACAGCAGATATGTGTCAGTGATAGTTACATCAGGATATGATTAAATACAAAATACTACAGATTAAACACTTGGCAGATTACAGTACTCTGACATACAGGATTAAATGCAGTAAAATAGGGGCAGATAAGAGCAAGTAAAAGCGCATTTAAGGCAGGGTGATAAGTGTCCCAGGCGAAGAACAGAGGAGTTCTACAGGTGCTTTCTGAAGAGGTGAGTCTTGAGAAGGCGCTGGAATGTGGTCAGAGACTGGGCAGTCCTGACATCTGTGGGAAGGTCATTCCCACCACTGCGCAGGCGAGGGTGGAAAAGGAGCGGCTCTGGAGGCAGGGGAGGCGTAGAGGAGGTAGAGCCAGTCTTCTAGTGCAGGCGGGCGGAGAGGTCGAGTTGGGGTGTAGGGAGAGATGAGGGTCTGGAGGTAGCTGGGTGCAGTCTGGTCAAGGCATCTGTAGGCTAGTACAAGAGTCTTGAACTGGATGCGAGCGGTGATCGGGAGCCAGTGGAGTGAGCGGAGCAGTGGAGTTGCGTGGTAGAAGCGAGGCAGAGAACACCAGGCGGGCAGCGGAGTTCTGGATGAGCTGGAGCGACGGGTGGCGGACGCAGGGAGGCCAGCCAGGAGGGAGTTGCAGTAGTCTAGGTGGGAGAGTACCAAGGCCTGGACCAGGAGCTGGGTGGCGTAGTTGGTGAGGAAGGGTCGGATTCTTCGGATGTTGCTACTGTTTATCTACTACTTTACCTTTAATTATAGAGATGCTCCTTGATTTAGTGGGCTTGAATTGCATTTGTGTCCATTCAATGTTATTGGTTAATTTGCACCAATAACCAATTAGTGCAGGCTACTCTTGTAGTCATGGTTGTCATGTCATCCATGTATGCTCGAATTAGTGGTAGTCGCATTCCAGAAGCCAAGCGCTCTCCTCCCACTACCCATTTTGATGCCCTAATGATTACTTCCATTGCCATGGTAAAAGCCAGTGGAGAAATGGTGCATCCTGCCATTATTCCAACTTCTAGGCATTGCCATGTAGTGCTGAATTCTGAAGTTGAAAAACTAAACTGCAAATCTCCAAAGTAGGCTTTCACTAAATTTGTTATTGTCATCGGTACACTAAAAAAATCAAATGCTGCCCAGAGAAGTTCATGTGGCACTGAACCATATGCATTAGCCAAATCCAGGAGTGTCACATGGAGCTCCTTCCTCTCCTTTCAGCTGATTGAATTTGTTGCCAGATCACATTGATGTGTTCTAAGCATCCTGGGAAACCTGGAATGCCTGCTTTTTGTATTGAAGTGTCAATGAAGCAGTTCTTTAATAGGTAAGTTGACAATCTCTAAATAATGCTGAAGAAAATCTTGCCTTCTACGTTTAATAGGGAAATAGGGTGAAACTGGACTGATGCTTGTAGAATCTTTTCTTTAGGTATAAAGACTCCACCTGCTTGGCGCCATGCTCATGGTACAACCTGTTTTCCCATGCAACTTTCATCAATTTGCACAGGATTCGTGAGAACTCCTGAAGCACTCATGTACACTCTGTACTGAACTCCATTAGGCCCTGGAGATGATGAAGCCCTTGCTTTTTGCACAGCTTGCTCTACTTCTTTCCACTTAGGTGCACAATCCTCCATTTGGTATTCTGGTGGATTGATAGGTGGGATGCCTGAAGGAATTGACATAGGCTCCTGCCTTTTGAATCTGTATGTGTTTCCTCCAAATATCTCTCCAGCTCAACCTTAGATGCTTTTAGTGTGCCATTCTTCTCACTGGTGAATAACTTCTTTACAAATTTGAATGGGTCTTTATAAAGTTAGTTCTCGACTCTCCTTCTTTTTCGTAGCGTTTCCGTGGCGCTCAGCTCTGCGCAATGTTGCAAGCTTATCTTTTATGACCCTTTGTAAGAGATTGAGTCCCTCCTTCTGACTTTGTTCTGCTCTTCTCCATTGCTTCCTCAGCTGTCTCCTTTCTCTAACTAAGCGTTCAATCTCCTGCTACCGTCTAGACTTTCCAGGAATAGTTTGTACTTTTTCCTTCCTTTTTTCAACTCCAAACCTCTCACTTCCATATGCGTAGATGATGTCCCCAAATTCATCCAGCTTCTTTTCAACTGTTCCACTTAACCTTTCCAACGCAAAGCAGAGATCTGTGTTTACTGTGTCCCATGCAGTTTTCTCACAAGCTCTTGGCCATGTAACTCCAGGCTTGTGCCCGTTGAGGTTCTTTTCTCTCTTTATGCTGGTTTGTCTGACCGGTTTCACAAGGATCATTAGGTTCATCACTAACTGTGTCCATGCAAATCCTCCTCACGTCTATGACAAGGGTGCTGATATCCTGCGAACTGTGGTTTGCTTCCTGTCGCTGGATTTCATTCGACTGACTTGACTGACTTCGTAAGAAGTACTGATCAATGTGAGTCCCTTGTCCTTTCTCCCTCAAGCATTTCATTCTCCCTTGATGAATCTTCAAACCCCTGACCGTTGTCGCCTTGCTCCAGCTGCAGACACAAACCTGGAGTTCCATGTCTTTGCTAACTGCAGTTCTTGAACTAGTCTTTTGTGAAGTACTCTCCATACTCATATTCGTTTCCGTTCCGAAGTCGTTAACCATGTTGTCCAACGTTGAGTCATCTTCCGCCCCTGCTTTCGCAGACTCTAGAGGTATTTTTCTCTTTTTTCTAGAGGTATCATTCTCTTCCTTCCAAATGATGATGTAGATATCCTTCTGTCTGCTCGTATTTGAACCCAGGATCTCCTGTTTACTAGAGAGGTGCTTTAACCATCTAAGCCACAGCACCCTGTAACTCATCAGGAAATCTGTGCAAGTGTGTCATGGGTGCCGAAAGGAACATTTAAGTTTTCACATGATTATATTTTCTTACTGGTGTTTTATTTTTGCACATTTTATTTATATGTGTTATTAGAAAGTCACGTATATTTAGAGTATTGTTATATTTGAGTGCATTTGTATGTGTGTTTGTATTTGTTTCGTTTTGTTCCCCCCGATATTCCCAGGAACATTTGTTGCCTAAGAGAAAGGATGCTAGGTGCTCATTAATCAAGATTTAGTACAGCTGGGGATGCTTAAAGGCTTGTATATAAGGCTGACAAAAGAAAAGTAAAACAGGACGAAAAGCAGAGCAGAGATGTAAGAGAGGGAGCAGCGGGACCGATTGCAGCTGAGCAAGCAAAGAAAAGCAGACGGAGAGAGGAAGACAGATGCAGCAGCTGAGCAAGCAGAGGAGAGAGAAAGAAGAGGAGGAGCAGAAAATGAGAGAAGCGGTGGAAGCGGCAGCAGCAGCTGAGCCAGCAAGGAGACACTGGTTGTGCTTGGAGAAGTTTTAACGTGGACTTTCTTTGTGTGATAACCATACAACAACCAGGGCAGGATAAGTAACCATAAGTGAGGCAGGACAAGGAATGCAGGCAGGATCATGAACAGGAGAGAGACAGACTCATGTGTTAGACCTGAAGTTAAATACACTGTTTTATTTATGTGTCTAAAGGAGGATCAAGGGCGGATGGTGATTTGGATTGTTCTGGACTTGAGTAGCAGAGATCGAATTGAGAGCTGAACCTGCCCTGACCCCTTCCAGTATACTACATTGTCGGAGGAGCGGCTGTTGCATTGGTGGCGACAGAGGCCATATTGTACCAGCGTTTGAATATGTCCTAGTCTGTTGGTTGTGCTCAGTAGAGGAGTGACACCCCCTGCTGGGGGAGAGGTGAAATTGGTGATGTTAAATTGGTGAGTGTGAGACTGGAGCCATATCCTCCATTGATGACCTGGCCAGGGCAAGTGGTGACACATTGGATTGTGATGTACTATTGAAGTAATAACATTGAATATACTTCCTTTGGTGCCCTCCTTGGGTTGGGTGTGGTTTGGGTGTTGTCTCCTCCTGTCAATATAGTTGAGCCTGAGAGCTGTAGTAAAATGTAGTCATAGGTTAATAATTAAGAATCCCTTATTTTCTCTAAACCTAAGGTGGCGTGGTCAGAACTATTGGATTAGTGAGGCCCTTTTGTCTGTGGGCTCCCGCCACGTCCATTTTGCATTTAGAAAGGTCGTGACGTACATTGCCATTAGATTTGAGCTAACTGATGCAGCAAGTGATCCTTCCATCTTCCTTTGCCATATCCCTGCCATTGAGTGACTCCGCTGGCTGCCGTTCGCTCAGCTTGGGCGAAATAAAAATAAATATTATTTGTGTGTTGTTGTTGTGTGTCCACCTGTGTGTTGACCCTGTTTGTCGCACAACCCTGCTTTTGCCTGTGTTGTACTGTGAATATTTGCTGTGTTGTGCTGTGGTACTCAGTGCGCCGGTGCTCGGTACGCATGGTGTCTAGTACCTCGGTGCTCATACCGCCCGCAGTGCTCGTTGCACATGGTGTGCATGGCGCCTGCTGCACTCGGTGCACTGTGATTGGGGTCTGTGCATGAGGTACTTTAGTGCCTCGGTGCACGCATAGCCCGGTGCACGCAGTGCCCTCGGTGCTTCGGTATCTTGGTGCCTGCTGTACTTAAGCGCTCCCATGCCTTGCACTTTGTGCAGGGTGGTGTGCAGTACCTAGGGTTTAAATACCCCAGCAATATTGCGAAGTGACGGCAGGCATGTCATGGTTCCATGCTTGCACGTCCTGCAGGGCAAACATGCCCCAGGAGGAAGGGCATTCATTATGTTCGTGGACGCTTGGGTGTCCAGCACGCTACTTCAGTCCTCGGGGATGAGACTTTCTGTGATATCTGTGCGGCTTTTCAGCCCCGGGTGCTTCGCAATAGGCTTGCCAGGGCCACGGATAAGCTGGGCCTAGCGGGTTTTCCCCCAGTGGATTCCACCATTGCAGCCTTGGTCAAGGCTCCACTGGTGGAGGGCTTCCCAATGATATCACCAATTCGAAGGGCAGCCTTTGCACCCTCCACAGCTTTCTTTGTCGCCCACTTTCTTCCAGTTTTCAACACAGGTGCTGCCTCCCTTACACATTTGTCGTGCGACTCTACTAATGTCATTTCCAGTCTGACCTTGGCACACTTAAACACCTTGGTTAGAGCGGAGACTGGTAGCTGCAGTATTCCTTTACCATAAAGTCCCACTCTGCTGAGGCAGCGTGGAACTCCCAACCATTTCCTGATGTATGAACTGATTAAAGTTTCCAGCTTCTCTACTGTTGTCAAAGCAACCTCGTACACAGTAAGTGGCCACAGCACCCTCGGCAGTAGACCAAACTGAAAGTTTTAGTTTGCCTGGTAAAGTGCTGCTGTCTATGCTCTTCAACCCTTCCATTGCTTGTTGTCTAACTTCTCCCACACGAACTGTGTCCTTTGGATCCCGTCTCGCACCATCTCCCAAGACTCTTCACTGGCTTCTCAGACACTGTTGGTATTGCCTCACCATTAATGAAGAACGTTTTATCTTTTATTATTATTATTATTGATTTCTAGCAGACGCCCTTATCCAGGGCGACTTTACAATCGAAAGCAAATACATTTCAAGTATCACAGTACAAGTAATAATACAATTAAGAGCAAGATAAATACAATGACTTTGGTTCAAGCAAGTACAAGTGTGACAAAATACAATTCAATGATACAGCAGATATGTGTCAGTGATAGTTACATCAGGATATGATTAAATACAAAATACTACAGATTAAACACTTGGCAGATTACAGTACTCTGACGTACAGGATTAAATGCAGTAAAATAGGGGCAGATAAGAGCAAGTAAAGCGCATTTAAGGCAGGGTGATAAGTGTCCCAGGCTAAGAACAGAGGAGTTCTACAGGTGCTTTCTGAAGAGGTGAGTCTTGAGAAGGCGCTGGAATGTGGTCAGAGACTGGGCAGTCCTGACATCTGTAGGAAGGTCATTCCACCACTGCATGGGCGAGGGTGGAAAAGGAGCGGCTCTGGAGGCAGGGGAGCGTGAGGAGGTAGAGCCAGTCTTCTAGTGCAGGCGGAGCGGAGAGGTCGAGTTGGGGTGTAGGGAGATGAGGGTCTGGAGGTAGCTGGGTGCAGTCTGGTCAAGGCATCTGTAGGCTAGTACAAGAGTCTTGAACTGGATGCGAGCGGTGATCGGGAGCCAGTGGAGTGAGCGGAGCAGTGGAGTTGCGTGGTAGAAGCGAGGCAGAGAGAACACCAGGCGGGCAGCGGAGTTCTGGATGAGCTGGAGCGGACGGGTGGCAGACGCAGGGAGGCCAGCCAGGAGGGAGTTGCAGTAGTCTAGGTGGGAGAGTACCAAGGCCTGGACCAGGAGCTGGGTGGCGTAGTTGGTGAGGAAGGGTCGGATTCTTCGGATGTTGCTACTGTTTATCTACTACTTTACCTTTAATTATAGAGATGCTCCTTGATTTAGTGGGCTTGAATTGCATTTGTGTCCATTCAATGTTATTGGTTAATTTGCACCAATAACCAATTAGTGCAGGCTACTCTTGTAGTCATGGTTGTCATGTCATCCATGTATGCTCGAATTAGTGGTAGTCGCATTCCAGAAGCCAAGCGCTCTCCTCCCACTACCCATTTTGATGCCCTAATGATTACTTCCATTGCCATGGTAAAAGCCAGTGGAGAAATGGTGCATCCTGCCATTATTCCAACTTCTAGGCATTGCCATGTAGTGCTGAATTCTGAAGTTGAAAAACTAAACTGCAAATCTCCAAAGTAGGCTTTCACTAAATTTGTTATTGTCATCGGTACACTAAAAAAATCAAATGCTGCCCAGAGAAGTTCATGTGGCACTGAACCATATGCATTAGCCAAATCCAGGAGTGTCACATGGAGCTCCTTCCTCTCCTTTTTCAGCTGATTGAATTTGTTGCCAGATCACATTGATGTGTTCTAAGCATCCTGGGAAACCTGGAATGCCTGCTTTTTGTATTGAAGTGTCAATGAAGCAGTTCTTTAATAGGTAAGTTGACAATTTCTAAATAATGCTGAAGAAAATCTTGCCTTCTACGTTTAATAGGGAAATAGGGCGAAACTGACTGATGCTTGTAGAATCTTTTTCTTTAGGTATAAAGACTCCACCTGCTTGGCGCCATGCTCATGGTACAACCTGTTTTCCCATGCAACTTTCATCAATTTGCACAGGATTCGTAGAACTCCTGAAGCACTCATGTACACTCTGTACTGAACTCCATTAGGCCCTGGAGATGATGAAGCCCTTGCTTTTTGCACAGCTTGCTCTACTTCTTTCCACTTAGGTGCACAATCCTCCATTTGGTATTCTGGTGGATTGATAGGTGGGATGCCTGAAGGAATTGACATAGGCTCCTGCCTTTTTGAATCTGTATGTGTTTCCTCCAAATATCTCTCCAGCTCAACCTTAGATGCTTTTAGTGTGCCATTCTTCTCACTGGTGAATAACTTCTTTACAAATTTGAATGGGTCTTTATAAAGTTAGTTCTCGTGACTCTCCTTCTTTTAAGATGCGCGTTTCAGTGGGCTCAGCTCTGCACGTTGCAAGCTTATCTTTTATGACCCTTTGTAAGAGATTGAGTCCCTCCTTCTGACTTTGTTCTGCTCTTCTCCATTGCTTCCTCAGCTGTCTCCTTTCTCTAACTAAGCGTTCAATCTCCTGCTACCGTCTAGACTTTCCAGGAATAGTTTGTACTTTTTCCTTCCTTTTTTCAACTCCAAACCTCTCACTTCCATATGCGTAGATGATGTCCCCAAATTCTAGTACTCTCCATACTCATATTCGTTTCCGTTCCTAAGTCGTTAACCATGTTGTCCAACGTTGAGTCATCTTCCCGCCCCTGCTTTCAGAACTCTAGAGGTATTTTTCTCTTTTTTAATTTCTTAGAAGCCTTGGGCGGTGTCTCCAGCATCCTGTAAACACAGAGCTGGATACTGCCGACAAGGGTAGCTAACCCTTGCCAGCCCCAATGGGGTCTCTTTCCTCCTGTCAGCTGTCTCTCCAGGCTGTCACGAGGTTTTTCCCTTGTTGCCAGCTGCACTATTCACAGCAGTCACTGGACATATCCAGATCTTCATGATTTCCATTACATGAGAGTAGATGTTAAAACTTTATGCTGATTTGAACTCGGCTCTCGCCAAGATAAGCACCAATTAAGATGTAGCTTTACAGTAAACTAATGTTATCCATCTGTGTCTCCATCCATTTGCGCTTCCTTCCAAATGATGATGTAGATATCCTTCTGTCTGCTCGTATTTGAACCCAGGATCTCCTGTTTACTAGAGAGGTGCTTTAACCATCTAAGCCACAGCACCCTGTAACTCATCAGGAAATCTGTGCAAGTGTGTCATGGGTGCCGAAAGGAACATTTAAGTTTTCACATGATTATATTTTCTTACTGGTGTTTTATTTTTGCACATTTTATTTATATGTGTTATTAGAAAGTCACGTATATTTAGAGTATTGTTATATTTGAGTGCATTTGTATGTGTGTTTGTATTTGTTTCGTTTTGTTCCCCCCGATATTCCCAGGAACATTTGTTGCCTAAGAGAAAGGATGCTAGGTGCTCATTAATCAAGATTTAGTACAGCTGGGGATGCTTAAAGGCTTGTATATAAGGCTGACAAAAGAAAAGTAAAACAGAGACGAAAGCAGAGCAGAGATGTAAGAGAGAGGAGCAGCGGGACCGATTGCAGCTGAGCAAGCAAAGAAAAGCAGACGGAGAGAGGAAGACAGATGCAGCAGCTGAGCAAGCAGAGAGAGAAAGAAGAGGAGGAGCAGAAAATGAGAGAAGCGGTGGAAGCAGCAGCAGCAGCTGAGCCAGCAAGGAGACACTGGTTGTGCTTGGAGAAGTTTTAACGTGGACTTTCTTTGTGTGATAACCATACAACAACCAGGGCAGGATAAGTAACCATAAGTGAGGCAGGACAAGGAATGCAGGCAGGATCATGAACAGGAGAGAGACAGACTCATGTGTTAGACCTGAAGTTAAATACACTGTTTTATTTATGTGTCTAAAGGAGGATCAAGGGCGGATGGTGATTTGGATTGTTCTGGACTTGAGTAGCAGAGATCGAATTGAGAGCTGAACCTGCCCTGACCCCTTCCAGTATACTACATTGTCGGAGGAGCGGCTGTTGCATTGGTGGCGACAGAGGCCATATTGTACCAGCGTTTGAATATGTCCTAGTCTGTTGGTTGTGCTCAGTAGAGGAGTGACACCCCCTGCTGGGGGAGAGGTGAAATTGGTGATGTTAAATTGGTGAGTGTGAGACTGGAGCCATATCCTCCATTGATGACCTGGCCAGGGCAAGTGGTGACACATTGGATTGTGATGTACTATTGAAGTAATAACATTGAATATACTTCCCTTTGGTGCCCTCCTTGGGTTGGGTGTGGTTTGGGTGTTGTCTCCTCCTGTCAATATAGTTGAGCCTGAGAGCTGTAGTAAAATGTAGTCATAGGTTAATAATTAAGAATCCCTTATTTTCTCTAAACCTAAGGTGGCGTAGTCAGAACTATTGGGTTAGTGAGGCCCTTTTGTCTGTGGGCTCCCGCCACGTCCATTTTGCATTTAGAAAGGTCGTGACGTACATTGCCATTAGATTTGAGCTAACTGATGCAGCAAGTGATCCTTCCATCTTCCTTTGCCATATCCCTGCCATTGAGTGACTCCGCTGGCTGCCGTTCGCTCAGCTTGGGCGAAATAAAAATAAATATTATTTGTGTGTTGTTGTTGTGTGTCCTCCTGTCTGTTGACCCTGTCTGTCGCACAACCCTGCTTTGCCTGTGTTGTACTGTGAATATTTGCTGTGTTGTGCTGTGGTACTCAGTGCGCACGGTGCTCGGCACGCATGGTGTCTAGTACCGGTGCTCATACCGCCCGCAGTGCTCGTTGCACATGGTGTGCATGGCGCCTGCTGCACTCGGTGCACTGTGATTGGGGTCTGTGCATGAGGTACTTTAGTGCCTCGGTGCACGATAGCCCGGTGCACGAAAGTGCCCTCGGTGCCGGGCATCTTGGTGCCTGCTGTGCTTAAAGCTCCCATGCCTTGCACTTTGTGCAGGGTGGTGTGCAGTACCTAGGGTTTAAATACCCCAGCAATATTGCGAAGTGACGGCAGGCATGTCATGGTTCCATGCTTGCACGTCCTGCAGGGCAAACATGCCCCAGGAGGAAGGGCATTCATTATGTTCGTGGACGCTTGGGTGTCCAGCACGCTACTTCAGTCCTCGGGGATGAGACCTTCTGTGATATCTGTGCGGCTTTTTCAGCCCCCTGTGCTTCGCAATAGGCTTGCCAGGGCCACGGATAAGCTGGGCCTAGCAGGTTTTCCCCCAGTGGATTCCACCATTGCAGCCTTGGTCAAGGCTCCACTGGTGGAGGGCTTCCCAATGATATCACCAATTCGAAGGGCAGCCTTTGCACCCTCCACAGCTTTCTTTGCGCCCACTTTCTTCCAGTTTTCAACACAGGTGCTGCCTCCCTTACACATTTGTCGTGCGACTCTACTAATGTCATTTCCAGTCTGACCTTGGCACACTTAAACACCTTGGTTAGAGCGGAGACTGGTAGCTGCAGTATTCCTTTACCATAAAGTCCCACTCTGCTGAGGCAGCGTGGAACTCCCAACCATTTCCTGATGTATGAACTGATTAAAGTTTCCAGCTTCT
Organism: Huso huso; assembly: GCA_036884735.1. Lineage (NCBI taxonomy): Eukaryota > Metazoa > Chordata > Actinopteri > Acipenseriformes > Acipenseridae > Huso > Huso huso. The sequence goes on along the minus strand of CM072683.1, from coordinate 12,690,718 downwards.
CTACTGTTGTCAAAGCAACCTCGTACACAGTAAGTGGCCACAGCACCCTCGGCAGTAGACCAAACTGAAAGTTTTAGTTTGCCTGGTAAAGCGCTGCTGTCTATGCTCTTCAACCCTTCCATTGCTTGTTGTCTAACTTCTCCCACACCTAACTGTGTCCTTTGGATCCCCATTCGCACCATCTCCCAAGACTCTTCACTGGCTTCTCAGACACTGTTGGTATTGCCTCACCATTAATGAAGAACGTTTTATCTTTTTGTTATTATTATTATTGATTTCTTAGCAGACGCCTTATCCAGGGCTTAATTACAATCGAAAGCAAATACATTTCAAGTATCACAGTACAAGTAATAATACAATTAAGAGCAAGATAAATACAATGACTTTGGTTCAAGCAAGTACAAGTGTGACAAAATACAATTCAATGATACAGCAGATATGTGTCAGTGATAGTTACATCAGGATATGATTAAATACAAAATACTACAGATTAAACACTTGGCAGATTACAGTACTCTGACGTACAGGATTAAATGCAGTAAAATAGGGGGCAGATAAGAGCAAGTAAAGCGCATTTAAGGCAGGGTGATAAGTGTCCCAGGCGAAGAACAGAGGAGTTCTACAGGTGCTTTCTGAAGAGGTGAGTCTTGAGAAGGCGCTGGAATGTGGTCAGAGACTGGGCAGTCCTGACATCTGTAGGAAGGTCATTCCACCACTGCGGGGCGAGGGTGGAAAAGGAGCGGGCTCTGGAGGCAGGGGAGCGTAGAGGAGGTAGAGCCAGTCTTCTAGTGCAGGCGGAGCGGAGAGGTCGAGTTGGGGTGTAGGGAGAGATGAGGGTCTGGAGGTAGCTGGGTGCAGTCTGGTCAAGGCATCTGTAGGCTAGTACAAGAGTCTTGAACTGGATGCGAGCGGTGATCGGGAGCCAGTGGAGTGAGCGGAGCAGTGGAGTTGCATGGTAGAAGCGAGGCAGAGAGAACACCAGGCGGGCAGCGGAGTTCTGGATGAGCTGGAGCGGACGGGTGGCGGACGCAGGGAGGCCAGCCAGGAGGGAGTTGCAGTAGTCTAGGTGGGAGAGTACCAAGGCCTGGACCAGGAGCTGGGTGGCGTAGTTGGTGAGGAAGGGTCGGATTCTTCGGATGTTGCTACTGTTTATCTACTACTTTACCTTTAATTATAGAGATGCTCCTTGATTTAGTGGGCTTGAATTGCATTTGTGTCCATTCAATGTTATTGGTTAATTTGCACCAATAACCAATTAGTGCAGGCTACTCTTGTAGTCATGGTTGTCATGTCATCCATGTATGCTCGAATTAGTGGTAGTCGCATTCCAGAAGCCAAGCGCTCTCCTCCCACTACCCATTTTGATGCCCTAATGATTACTTCCATTGCCATGGTAAAAGCCAGTGGAGAAATGGTGCATCCTGCCATTATTCCAACTTCTAGGCATTGCCATGTAGTGCTGAATTCTGAAGTTGAAAAACTAAACTGCAAATCTCCAAAGTAGGCTTTCACTAAATTTGTTATTGTCATCGGTACACTAAAAAAAAATGCTGCCCAGAGAAGTTCATGTGGCACTGAACCATATGCATTAGCCAAATCCAGGAGTGTCACATGGAGCTCCTTCCTCTCCTTTTCAGCTGATTGAATTTGTTGCCAGATCACATTGATGTGTTCTAAGCATCCTGGGAAACCTGGAATGCCTGCTTTTGTATTGAAGTGTCAATGAAGCAGTTCTTTAATAGGTAAGTTGACAATCTCTAAATAATGCTGAAGAAAAATCTTGCCTTCTACGTTTAATAGGGAAATAGGGCTTAAACTGACTGATGCTTGTAGAATCTTTTTCTTTAGGTATAAAGACTCCACCTGCTTGGCGCCATGCTCATGGTACAACCTGTTTTCCCATGCAACTTTCATCAATTTGCACAGGATTCTGTAGAACTCCTGAAGCACTCATGTACACTCTGTACTGAACTCCATTAGGCCCTGGAGATGATGAAGCCCTTGCTTTTTGCACAGCTTGCTCTACTTCTTTCCACTTAGGTGCACAATCCTCCATTTGGTATTCTGGTGGATTGATAGGTGGGATGCCTGAAGGAATTGACATAGGCTCCTGCCTTTTGAATCTGTATGTGTTTCCTCAAATATCTCTCCAGCTCAACCTTAGATGCTTTTAGTGTGCCATTCTTCTCACTGGTGAATAACTTCTTTACAAATTTGAATGGGTCTTTATAAAAGTTAGTTCTCGCACTCTCCTTCTTTTCGTAGCGTTTCCGTAGGCGCTCAGCTCTGCGCAATGTTGCAAGCTTATCTTTTATGACCCTTTGTAAGAGATTGAGTCCCTCCTTCTGACTTTGTTCTGCTCTTCTCCATTGCTTCCTCAGCTGTCTCCTTTCTCTAACTAAGCGTTCAATCTCCTGCTACCGTCTAGACTTTCCAGGAATAGTTTGTACTTTTTCCTTCCTTTTTTCAACTCCAAACCTCTCACTTCCATATGCGTAGATGATGTCCCCAAATTCTAGTACTCTCCATACTCATATTCGTTTCCGTTCCTAAGTCGTTAACCATGTTGTCCAACGTTGAGTCATCTTCCGCCCCTGCTTTCGCAGACTCTAGAGGTATTTTTCTCTTTTTAATTTCTTAGAAGCCTTGGGCGGGTGTCTCCAGCATCCTGTAAACACAGAGCTGGATACTGCCGACAAGGGTAGCTAACCCTTGCCAGCCCCAATGGGTCTCTTTCCTCCTGTCAGCTGTCTCTCCCAGGCTGTCACGAGGTTTTTCCCTTGTTGCCAGCTGCACTATTCACAGCAGTCACTGGACATATCCAGATCTTCATGATTTCCATTACATGAGAGTAGATGTTAAAACTTTATGCTGATTTGAACTCGGCTCTCGCCAAGATAAGCACCAATTAAGATGTAGCTTTACAGTAAACTAATGTTATCCATCTGTGTCTCCATCCATTTGCGCTTCCTTCCAAATGATGATGTAGATATCCTTCTGTCTGCTCGTATTTGAACCCAGGATCTCCTGTTTACTAGAGAGGTGCTTTAACCATCTAAGCCACAGCACCCTGTAACTCATCAGGAAATCTGTGCAAGTGTGTCATGGGTGCCGAAAGGAACATTTAAGTTTTCACATGATTATATTTTCTTACTGGTGTTTTATTTTTGCACATTTTATTTATATGTGTTATTAGAAAGTCACGCGATATTTAGAGTATTGTTATATTTGAGTGCATTTGTATGTGTGTTTGTATTTGTTTCGTTTTGTTCCCCCCGATATTCCCAGGAACATTTGTTGCCTAAGAGAAAGGATGCTAGGTGCTCATTAATCAAGATTTAGTACAGCTGGGGATGCTTAAAGGCTTGTATATAAGGCTGACAAAAGAAAAGTAAAACAGAGACGAAAGCAGAGCAGAGATGTAAGAGAGAGGAGCAGCGGGACCGATTGCAGCTGAGCAAGCAAAGAAAAGCAGACGGAGAGAGGAAGACAGATGCAGCAGCTGAGCAAGCAGAGGAGAGAGAAAGAAGAGGAGGAGCAGAAAATGAGAGAAGCGGTGGAAGCAGCAGCAGCAGCTGAGCCAGCAAGGAGACACTGGTTGTGCTTGGAGAAGTTTTAACGTGGACTTTCTTTGTGTGATAACCATACAACAACCAGGGCAGGATAAGTAACCATAAGTGAGGCAGGACAAGGAATGCAGGCAGGATCATGAACAGGAGAGAGACAGACTCATGTGTTAGACCTGAAGTTAAATACACTGTTTTATTTATGTGTCTAAAGGAGGATCAAGGGCGGATGGTGATTTGGATTGTTCTGGACTTGAGTAGCAGAGATCGAATTGAGAGCTGAACCTGCCCTGACCCCTTCCAGTATACTACATTGTCGGAGGAGCGGCTGTTGCATTGGTGGCGACAGAGGCCATATTGTACCAGCGTTTGAATATGTCCTAGTCTGTTGGTTGTGCTCAGTAGAGGAGTGACACCCCCCTGCTGGGGGAGAGGTGAAATTGGTGATGTTAAATTGGTGAGTGTGAGACTGGAGCCATATCCTCCATTGATGACCTGGCCAGGGCAAGTGGTGACACATTGGATTGTGATGTACTACTGAAGTAATAACATTGAATATACTTCCCTTTGGTGCCCTCCTTGGGTTGGGTGTGGTTTGGGTGTTGTCTCCTCCTGTCAATATAGTTGAGCCTGAGAGCTGTAGTAAAATGTAGTCATAGGTTAATAATTAAGAATCCCTTTATTTTCTCTAAACCTAAGGTGGCGTAGTCAGAACTATTGGGTTAGTGAGGCCCTTTTGTCTGTGGGCTCCCATGCGTCCATTTTGCATTTAGAAAGGTCGTGACGCATACATTGCCATTAGATTTGAGCTAACTGATGCAGCAAGTGATCCTTCCATCTTCCTTTGCCATATCCCTGCCATTGAGTGACTCCGCTGGCTGCCGTTCGCTCAGCTTGGGCGAAATAAAAATAAATATTATTTGTGTGTTGTTGTTGTGTGTCCTCCTGTCTGTTGACCCTGTCTGTCGCACAACCCTGCTTTGCCTGTGTTGTACTGTGAATATTTGCTGTGTTGTGCTGTGGTACTCAGTGCGCACGGTGCTCGGTACGCATGGTGTCTAGTACCTCGGTGCTCATACCGCCCGCAGTGCTCGTTGCACATGGTGTGCATGGCGCCTGCTGCACTCGGTGCACTGTGATTGGGGTCTGTGCATGAGGTACTTTAGTGCCTCGGTGCACGCATAGCCCGGTGCACGCAGTGCCCTCGGTGCTTCGGTATCTTGGTGCCTGCTGTGCTTAAGCGCTCCCATGCCTTGCACTTTGTGCAGGGTGGTGTGCAGTACCTAGGGTTTAAATACCCCAGCAATATTGCGAAGTGACGGCAGGCATGTCATGGTTCCATGCTTGCACGTCCTGCAGGGCAAACATGCCCCAGGAGGAAGGGCATTCATTATGTTCGTGACGCTTGGGTGTCCAGCACGCTACTTCAGTCCTCGGGGATGAGACCTTCTGTGATATCTGTGCGGCTTTTCAGCCCCGGGTGCTTCGCAATAGGCTTGCCAGGGCCACGGATAAGCTGGGCCTAGCGGGTTTTCCCCCAGTGGATTCCACCATTGCAGCCTTGGTCAAGGCTCCACTGGTGGACGGCTTCCCAATGATATCACCAATTCAGTTGGGTTTTTACTGGAGCAATCTAGGTAAAGTACCTTGCTCAAGGGTACAGCAGCAGTGTCCCCTACCAGGGATTGAACCCACGACCCTCCAGTCATGAGTCCAGAGCCCTAACCACTACTCCACACTGCTTAGGATCTTTTCCATTGTTTTCAGCTCTTACACGTGAAGATATTTCACATTAGGGCTCAAGTAACTTAAGCTCATTATTAGTTCAATTTATTAATGAATAGATCAGCTGGAACAAAAACCAGTCAACCCAGTGAGTCGCAGGGCCCAGGATTGAACACCACTGAACGGAGTAAGCAGACATACGTTTACCTCATTTACAGAAATGAAAGCAGTTCAGAAGTGTTTGAGTTTTGGTGTTGAAGAATGCAGTTAAACACACATGCGACAAGTCATGTAATTCAGTGGTTCTCAACCCTGGTCCTCGCGTAACTCGGTCTGCTGGTTTTCGTTCCAACTGAGCTCTTAAATACCTAATGGAATCATTAATTTAACTAATACTTGGCTTATTTTTTACCGTTTCCGTTGTTTTCAGCTCTGAAACAGGTGGAGATAGTTCAGGTAAGTGTTCAATTAAGTAACTGACAACTCAGCTGGAATGAAAACCAGCAGACACGGGTACGCCGAGGACCAGGGTTGAGAACCACCGATATAATTAGTCGCTTTTCACAGGGAAACGAAAAGGCACAGGTTAAATCAAAACTTTGACCCACTCACTAATCGCAAATTATAACCTAGTATTTGATGGCTGGTGTTTCCATGAGTAGAAGCAGCTTTTTAAATTAAAAATAAACATTGATAAGTACATATTGTAATTTGCAATTAGCGGGTGGGACCAAATTTTGACTTAATATGGGCATAAGTTAGCTAAGGAAGAAACTGGGTCATACCACTATTAATTTATTTACTGGGAATTTGATAATTTGTTGTAAATAAATTCCTGGACTCTGAAAGAGAGTCTTACCGTGATTGTGGTCATTTGCAAGGGGGTCAATTGTTAATGAGAGTTCTTGTAAATCTCCTTCATTCAGTGGACAAAATGTTTCATTGGTAGGAGGAGCACTTGTTGGTTGTGAGGGAACTGCTCTTTCCTCAGCTTCAGCATGTGGATTGTGAATGTACAATAGATGCTGCTCTCCCATGAACAGCTGGAGTGGTGTTCTGTTTCCCTCTGAAGACACAGAGTGGTTGTTGTACGCAGCTCTGAATTCATTCAGTGTACGATTGACCCTTGGAAGATAAACGTAGTGAAGGCTAAAGAGGTCAGTTTTATTGTCTAGGTCCAACAGGTGCATGGATTCTAAGTCGTAGAACACAGGAGCATAGACTTGGCTGCAATTTCTGTTTAAGTCCCTGTTGAAGCGTTCAATGCGCTGATTGTGTAGTGAACTTCCTGTGAAGACAGAACCTTCTCCTCTGGTTTGGCACATGTCTTCCCAAACATGGACATTCTCTCCTCCATGATCTGTTCTCACATGAAGTGGTTCACCAAACTCAGACACTGCCTGTCTGAAATGGTGCTTTACAGTATCTGCTCGGTTATTATTTGAGCACCATAGAAACATTACCATCCTGCTAAATCCGTCCATGGCACCATGAACCACTAATTTCCAACGAATCAATTTGTGACTACCATCTATATGCCATAAGTAATTTGGGCATGGCACAGAGTACAGACGTCGCTGTATTGTTCTGCTCCTCCGAGCCTTAATACCATGAGAATCCACTCTCTTTAAAGACTGTCTGAGACGGTTTCTCTGAATAAATATGCCTCTAGACCGCAGGTGGCCATTTAGCATTACCTCTCCTACATGTGGGTGGTGGACTTTTATCTCACATACAGCAGCATCAAGTTGTTCATCACTTAAAGTTAAAAATGTGGGTCCAGTGATCTCTCATTAGTCTGTTCAGAGTTGGTCTTGAAATCCCAAGTATGGATGCAACGTCAGACAATGTTGTTTTTAATGAGAGCAAATGTTCCATTTCTTCTTTTGAGACATTTTGTCTGGGTCTTCCACAATTTCCATCCTGAAGATAAATACATAAACAGTTTTAAATAAAATGAGATGATTTATGTTCTTTTGGTTTGACAATTAAATCCATCAATGGAAATGTCTTTCTGTAATGTTGTACATGAATGTTGTAACTACACGTAACATACTGTAGTTCAACAATTGAAATATCCACTGTTGCAGCTCAATTTATTACTACTAGTAATAATAATAATTATAATAATAATAATAATATCAGGGCTTAAGTGTAGACAATCTAATGAAATATGCTTTCTCCATTTTATTATACACAGACATACAGTAGCCTCCAGAATTATTCAAAATAAATAAATGTAAGTGTACATTAATTATTTGTTGCATAAATAAATGAAAACATCAGTATCTGTCCAAAATAACTTAATCTACAGGGTGTGAATACATTTGAACATCGTGATTTTAGAATAACATGCAATAATTGGCTAAAACCAGTTACAGTGTATTAAGGGGGTGAATAATTCTGGAGGCTACTGTACAAAAGAAAAAAATATTATAATATATATATATATTATATATATATATAGACATACACACACACACACACACAGACAGTAGTCTCCAGCATTATTCATACCCGATTCCTGTAACAAAAAGTTGGTTTTAGCAACAACAAAAAAGCAAGTGTACATTCAGTGTACATTGTATTTTGCATAAATACATGCTAACACAGGCCCACGAGAGGGAGGGGAACCTGAAGGGGGAACTTTTTTTTTTTTTTTTTCCCGCAGCGGGACATAGCAATCCTTCCCCGGGCCCATGATGGCTCTCGGCAGCCCTGTGCAAACATGAAACATTGTAAGACTATCAATATTAGATATTGCAAAAACATGTATGTCCAAAGTTATTGCATTTTAATGTTAGGGTGTGAATAATTCTGAACCTCCAGTATAAAAAATAAAAAAAATCCAAATATGTTGGACAAATATATTTTTGCAAAGTCCAACACTGAATGTCTGAAAAAATTAATGTTTTCATTTATTTATGCAACAAATACTGAATGTACACTTGCATTTATTTTGCTAAAACCCATTATAGTCTATGAAGGGTATGAATAATTCTGGAGGCTATTGTATATATGGTAGCATTGCTTTATATTATGAGGCATGTTAAATGATGATTTCTAAAATAGGACTTCCTGCAGGAACACTTTTGGTAATATGTAAACAAATCAGGTGAAGTAATTAAATAATTTAAAAAAACGTATACAAATATATAAAAGAAGGGAGTGGAACCTGCAATGTAGGAAACCAGACGTTTTTCATACCTCTTAATATCACAGGTAATCTTTTTTTCCGCTTTTATCGTGACCGTCTTTTCCAGTACATGTATTATTACATCGACACACTCATTTAATTTGAAATAGCTTTGGCCTTCAATTGAAGTTTGAATTTCCATCGACTGGGATATGTAAAAGTTTGTTTCTACATCGCTATACTCGGTGTTTAATTTGGCGTGCAGTCATATTTCCGGTACCTCTAATTAAAAATATCATAAAATGCTTTCTTTTTATTCTCAACACAGTTGTATAAAGTCTGCAAGTTATTGCGTGCGCGCTAAAGAGACAGCCCGCTGCCACGTTTTTAGCCGTTTTTACTTTACGATTTCATGTTGAGTGCCTTTAAGTAAGATGACACTGGCTGCACAATTGTCTTTTATATACACAAATAACCTTGATTTGAAAAACGTCATGAACGATACAACTTCTTACACTACTTGGTTTGATTAAATGACATTTCGCTAAACTTACCGAATGTGACTGTCGTAGTCCCACGGATGACATCCTTACCCGTCCCTCAGTTTCTGGTGGTTGAGCACCGCTGGCTGTTCCAGCCTGTAGCGCGGCCCTTACACCAGCAGCAACGGCGCGCTTGATAATTACATGTAAGTTACTGGAATCCGCCATGACGTCTTTCTGAACGTGAACCTAACCGAAGTCCGTGGATATTTGCCCGCCCTTCTTAAGAATGCTGACGTCCCAAAGTGGGCGGAGCTCATTTGCATACAAACTCCAGATTTAGCTGGCCAGTTAAATATTTAGCTAAATGTTAAATCTTGATAAGAGATTTAAGATTTAGTTAAATATTTAGCTAAATGTTAAATCTTTTTTAGAGATTTAGCGGGCCAGTTAAATATTTAGCTAAATGTTAAATCGTGTTAAATTTATTTACCTTTAAATGTTTAAATCTTGTTAAGAGATTTAAGATTTATTTAAATATTTAGCTAAATGTTAAATCGTGTTAAGGGATTTAATATTTAGTTAAATATTTAGCTAAATGTTACATCTTTTAAGAGATTTAATATTTAGTTAAATATTTAGCTAAATGTTAAATCTTGTTAAGAGATTTAATATTTAGTTAAATATTTAGCTAAATGATAAACCTTCTAACTAGATTTATAAATTATATCTGAATGTACACATTTAAAAAAATATTTATTTATTTTCACGAGATTTATAAATCTGGCGAAAAAATACAAGATTTAAGTTAAATCTGGGAAAAAATACGAGATTTAAGTTAAATCTGGAAAAAAAGACGTTAAAATATTAACGCGTTTTTTTACACACGGCACCCCATACGGTTGTACTAACGAGGTCAAACAATAGGTCGCGTTAAACATTTTAAAACTAATAAACAAACAATTACGATAGTGAACACTAGCTTCACACTGGGTGTTATAGTAATTCAACTGACACCTTTATCTCACTCTCTTCAGTGATGAAAGGGTAACTTAATATCAGTATTTAAAATGTTTTATTTGAAAACGTATCTTCCTGTAAAATGTGTCTACTCATTTCCACATGCCGTGTATTATTATAATTATACACAAATATAGAATAAATAAAAATGTAATAAAAAAGCCAAACATAACAGAGCTTTGCAATTCTATTTGATACAAGAATGCGCCGCTCCTCTTACTCTCCTGCCCCGCCGACTCACTGCCATTTCTCACACAGAAAGTAGAAACGATCAGTTTAACCTGAGGTCTGTGCGACAGTTCAAGGCAATCCCACAAGGGGGCGGTGTAGGACAATAATTTGTTTAATGTTCATTCACAGTCAGCTCACACTCGCCATATCTCCTGGTGCGGCTGCTTTCCAAACACTACATGTATGTAAACAGTATGGGAATGACACCCCCGCTCACAGCATGAAGAAATGATGTCAGATAAGCGGTGTTACATTGTGTTCTTCACCCTCAGTAACAACAAGGTGCTCTGCCAATTGGTGTGAATGCAGCCTGTGTATTGAGGTACAGGCAGGTAATGTATGTTGACAATGAATACACTGTACACAAGATCAAACACATCAAGAGACGTTGGGCCATATGTTTTCAATTGTTTACTCCATGATTTAATTAACTCGTATTTTTTTTTAAAGAGAAAAAAAATGTTAGTTTGGTTCTAGTTTTGTAAAATTATATATATATATATATATATATATATATATATATATATATATATATATATATATATAGCTCAAAGAGCCAGCTATATAGATCAGACGTTTTAACTCTTTAAAAAAACTCAGACTAGACCAGTTCAGTGCCATGGACAACAACCATCGTAGCTTTATTTCCAGCGCTCGACATAAAACATTGTGTTACTGTCTAATCCAAATGCACTCCCTGCTTGGATCTGTGTGTGTGTCTGTCTGTCTCATTACACGAAAGAACCCCGTTCTGGTGCTTCACTGTGTAATGAAGAAGACAGAGCGCAGCGCGGGTTCATGGGTTCTGATTGGACATCAGAGAAATATCCCGACACACGGAAGAGACGCCCAACTATCCGTTCGGTGGTGCGGCTGCAGACTGGCATTCAGTACTGAGCAGAAACCAACAGAACCAAGACAGAGAACTCATTCAGACTGAATGAACAGCGATAACCATGTTGTATGCAGGTCTTCTCACTGCAGTCTTCTATTTAATCTTTGGTAAATATGTATTTTTATTGTAATAACAATTTCGTGGATTCAGCTGCAGTTACCACATCGTGCATAACTCTATTTTTTATTTATTTTTTGTTCACAGACTGCAGTCGTGGAGATGAAATTAATCAACTCAATGCAACGATTAACTCGAAAGTTAGCAGCGACACGAGGATATTCTGCAGTTACTCCCTGAGCAATAGCGCTGGCAGTGCGTATCTGTTCTGGTACAAGCAGACTCCAGGCAGCTCCCCTCGATATCTGCTTCATCGCATTAAAGGTTCCACTGATGAATTCCGATCAGATGAAACTGAGGCCAGGTTTTCCAGTCAGTTGGACACATCGCAGAAGATGACTAGTTTAAAAATCGTGAACACGCAGCTGTGTGATTCAGCAGTGTACCTGTGTGCGCTGAGTACCACGGTGCTGTCTTAACATTACTGCCTTCTACAATAAACAGCCCATTCAGTGCGCACTAATTAACCCCTTCCATGGAAAAACACACAAACGACATCACATGTCTGTCTTATTTTTGCTATTGCGGTTTAAACATCTCAGTTACAATGTGTATTTACAGCATGTTATTATTAGGTACCAATTATTATTAGAAGTTTAAAACAGCAGCACAATTATAGGGAATATTTGATTAACATTCTACAATTCAATATTAATTCAATAGTTTTGCCTTGTGTTCATTTTAAACACGCTGGCTGCGTTTGCATGTCTTTTATTCAACAGCAGAGACTATTTACAAACGTTATATTACACTCTAAAAATGCTGGGTAAAAAATAACCCAACATGGGTTGAAAGCCAACCCAGCGCTGGGTTATTATTGCACCTTCCCAACGCTGGGTTATTGTAACCCAGCCAGTTGGGTTAAAGTTATAACCCAGCGCACTGGGTAAAAAACAACCCATTTATTGGGTTATATTATATTACTGCTGGGTTAAATTAACCTTCATAGTTGGGTTGAAATTAGAACCTGCTATTATTTGATGTAAATGATTTGAAATTACCATTCCTACCTTGTAAAATAAGGTTGTTGTTGTTTTTTTCTAATGCAGCTTGGAAATCAATCCAAACCGTGTCTTTATAAAGACATAATCTGAGATTGGGTTCCAAAACTCATTTGAAAAAACAGATAAACCTTATAATTTACAAGATAATAATGGTTTTGTCAAGTTCTTTACATCAAATAATTACTTCTGAAACACAAAAAAAGCTAAATACTCATAAGACCTATACAGCATGTATGTGTGTATATATGTATATTTTACTTTGTTTGGACAGGTTCAGAAAATATTGTTCATTTTTCAGGGATATACTACAGTATTGATGTACTGTATATGGAAAACCTATAAATAATCAAGAACTGAGAACTCAAGTGTTATGAGAAACGATATGTTAACATAGAAAACTTTAAGTAACACTATTAAAATATTTGTTGCGCACCAATCAAAATAAAATCTTAATGAAAAACTGCAGAATAACTATAGGATTAAAAAGTGATATTCTCATCCCATTCAAATAAGAAAGACACTGATTTATAAAAAGGAACATCCAAGAATTAACATATTTATTTAAAACATCCGAGATGAAACACATTTACATGTTAGTGATTCAAAAGCTCTATTTATTTATACCACTCTGAGTAGCAGTACATGTAATTACATCATCCTAAAACAGAGAAAATAAAACTTCTTAATTCTAATATTGGGTGATGGAGACTCATTACCAGCGACCTCATACACAATGTGCTGCAAAAATTCCCAAGCAGGAGAGCACTGCTTTGGGTATGAAATATCAAAGCAATAAAATATCAAAGCACACATCAACAGCCTTAAGTAAAGATGCCTGCTCCAGTGCTTGTCCATAGATAATAACAAAAGCTTGTGAAAAATTGTGTCATTCTCCGAGCAGCAGCACGAAGGGGTGGGGTCTGTCAACTTCTGCATGCTGAAGGTATTCAACCATGTTCGTCCCAACCTTTAAAATAATACAGAATGTTACTATATAAATTTGTACACACAGACTTAAAATATTACTTCCTGAAATACCATTTTCATTATTTCATTATCTCTGAAGTGAAATAATCCAGCAATAATCACTAATGTAATTACTTTATAATACACCAATGTATTAATTACCGGGCATGTGCACAGCTCTGCTTGTCATTCTGTCTGCAGTTCTTTGTGATCTGTCCTGGCTCTGTCTTCTTAGGTGTTTTCTGATGTTGCGTAGCCTTTCTTCAAGGTAGCCAGTTGCTGGATGGTGGTGTCTTCCCTGGGGATACCATGCTTCCTGCAAGATCAAATGCTGAAACATTTAGAAGTGTGTGTGTGTATAATAATTATAATATTGATAAATACCCAGTATATTTTATGATAGTGGCAAGTCGTAAATTATAAAATATATTAAAATTAATTTACCTTCAAACATTTCTATCAATGAGTGGAGGTTCCATTCTTCCAGTTTTTGTTTAACAAAAGCATCAGTTGCTGTGTCCATGACATCTATCCCTGTAACTTAAAACAGAAATACATAATAAATACACACACACATACCAGTTTTAAAAAAACCTGGTTTATGAAAATTGACTTCTTGAATGTATTTAAAATACCATGTATTGGTGGGCTTTTATAATAATAAAAAGAAAGAAAAAAAGGAAAGGAAAAACGATGGGTTTCCTCTTCAGTTCTGACTAGTATATCGTTATTGTACTAACTACAGGCTAGGATGAAGGCTACTAGCACCGCCCTACAGGTCCAGTGTGCCTAATAACAGAACATTAACAGAACGTAAACAACCAAACAACCAATAACAGAGCTCTCTCTCTCTCTCTCTCTCTCTCTCTCTCTCTCTCTCTCTCTCTCTCTCTCTCTCTCAGAGAACACGCAGTCCAGTGGCCACGCCCCCCTGCTCGCGCCGCAGTTCTGACTGAGAGCTCTCAGCTGTCAGTCTCGCGCAGCTACACAACGCAGACGCCGTTCAAATATCTTGACTTTAACCGACTTTTCTACTCTCCTTTAATAATTAAATTGATACCTGTTGAGCCATTCGTGTATCTCAATCACAACTGAGAAATGAGTTAATAGCAAAATTGATTTGATTTACGTGTTTTTTTTTCTTTCTGTGAAACAACCAAATTAAGCTTTAATTTTTGATTAACAAGCAGAAACGAGATCGCAACGTGTTAACGACAAATCTTTATCAAAGCTACAATGAAAAATAAAGTATTTGATGCTGGACTCACAATCGTTGTGCGTGACTGTATTTACATAAGAAGAGTCGCTTCTGCTTTGAAATGAAAACGTCAGACTTACGATTTAAAAGCCCATTTAGTTGTTTCACATAAAAAAAATAATTAAATCAATGTTACTATTGACGCGTTTCTCAGTATGTGATTGAGATACATGAATGGCTTAACGGGTATCAACTGAATTCTAAAGGAGAGTCGAAAAGTCGGTGGAACTGGAAAACACAGAAAATGAGAAGCCCTACTTATAATGAGAAGCCCTACTTATATTGCCCAAAAATGGGTACACGCCGTTTACCTGCGTATACCCTCGACTACACCACTTCCGTCTACTCTTTCAACAAACATAAATAAATAAATAAATAAATAAATAAATAAATAAATAAAAAAATCTGTGGGATGTCTTAAAGTTCACAGTTGCTGGAATGTTCGCGGTACGACGCTATATCGTCCCACCTATTTAACATGATAAAAAATAAGCCCACATTAGAAAAATAAAAATAAATAATAATAATAATAATAATAATAATAATAATAATAATAATAATAATAATATATGACAGTTACCTGTAGCTGTGACTTTCAATCTTGGCTGCCCGTTCTCAAATCACCTCAGGAGAAATTTGAACAACTTTTCACACTCGCGAGCGAGCCCCTGGGGAAGCTCGAGCTGCCTGGAGTTGATTGTGATTGGTTAAGAGAAATAACCCAGGCGCTGGGTTAAGATCTGTCCCTGCTCAGAACGGTAAACAACCCAACAAAGTGACCCAACACACGTAACCCCATGGTTGGGTTACAAAAATAACCCAGCATTTTTTTAGAGTGTAGGCTCATTAAAACATTTTAAATGTGTGTTTACGATGATTACACAAAGTTTAAGGGATGTTTCCATAAAGCATTTACCACCGGGCTTCTATCAAAAGTGTAGTTGTGTTGATATTGGACTTCTTTCTGATCTTTGTAAAATAAATGAACAAATCAATAAATAAATAATCACTGTCCTGCTTAACCCTCAGCCCTCGATAAGAGACGCAGCGCTGAACTACACTGGTAAAGTTACAATACAGTCCGGCACTCCCTGCCCTGCCCCTCAGCCCTCGATAAGAGACGCAGCGCTGAACTACACTGGTAAAGTTTCATTCAATGTTAGTCCAACACTGACTACAACACCACACCCACACTTGATGAAACAGGCAAGTGAATAAAACTGCTCATTATTAACTGTTAAGTTCTGTAGATGGAATAACTGATTCATAATCATAATCATAATCATAATAATAATAATTTAGTATTTACATTTTCAAAACATCTTCTGATGTACTAACATGGATTATCCTATTCTATACAGTACATATTATTAAAAATAATATGCTGTAGCATAGTGCTGAGCAGATCCATCTGTAGCCTTGTTCATATGGCCAGCCCCTATATATAGAACGGGCTCGACTAGAGTAGAACCTGAGATATTGAGATCATAATAACCTGGCGACTCACTCTTTTAACCAATTGCTCTGGAATTGAACTTATTAACACATGTAGTCTTATTTTCAGCCAGTAGGTGGCGGTACAGAACACTCATTTCAGTAAAATTAGGTCAGCCCAGCAAAAGAGATGAGACAGCATACACATGCAGTGCACTCAGTATCTCAGTTAGAATAACAGGTTAAAACAGACGAATACAGACCCCTCATCGATATCCATCACTGCACTAATTCAATACTGCAGAGTGCCTGCAGACATGGACCTGCTTCTTCTTCTGTGCACAGTTCTTGGAATTATAGGTACAATATCTCACAGTAGTACTACATCGTAGGCCTCTTTTTAGAATAACAATTTACAAAATAATAATTCTGACCACACGTTGTTGTGTTGTAGCCTAAAATCACCTCTTGTTCCCGTTCCACAGGTTCCAGTTTTGAAGATCAAGACTCTGTTACACAATGGCCTGCTGCACTGCATGCACAAGAAGACCAGTCGGTTACAATACACTGCAATTTTACCCATTCAGCTTCCAGCAGCATATACCTGCAGTGGTACCGTCAGGACCCGGGAGAGCGAGTCAAATACATTCTCCAGCGGTACAAACCAGCTGGAGGGGCTGAAAATGGGGATAAAGCAGCAGGTGTTGAAGATCGATTCTCGGCTTTACTTGACGCAGAATAAATACATGTATTTTAAAATCAGCGGGATACAGATGCGAGACTCTGTAGTTTTCTATTGCGCTCTGAATCCCACAGTGAAGGAGGCAGGGTTGAGCTGCTGACAAAAATGTGTTGTGGTGTTGATGAAAAAGAGACGCCTGTAGTCTGCTGGTCGTTCTGTGTGACTACAGCCTCAGCTTGCATGTAAACACTACAAAGTAACGATCATGATGTGCCATTTTTCCATACATATTTTCTCTAAAATAATCTGTTACTAAAGTAAAACAATAAACAATCTCAAAGAAATATGAACAAAAGAAACACAGCAGTCACACCATTGTTATACGAGCAGTGATGATGTTGCCACTAATGATGAGCAAATAGATAAGACAATGTATTTGAAATTCTTCTTTAATTGTTTTATTTATTTATTTATTAGCAGTATGATTTAGCACCGTGGATAGCGACCAGCGCAGCTCCTTGCTCGGCGGACGATAGAGATCGCAGACACTTTAAAATTAGGGGGTGATGTAAGGATATGCGGAGTGATTGCGGGTGCAAAACCCCCATAATGCTGCCTGGACCCTGCTCACTACACCTCTCACACAGGTCAGCACAGTGAGCTCTATTCACAGGACCCTGCTCACTGCACCTCTCACACAGGTCAGCACAGTGAGCTCTATTCACAGGACCCTGCTCACAGCACCTCTCACACAGGTCAGCACAGTGGGCTCTATTCACAGGACCCTGCTCACTGCATCTCTCACACAGGTCAGCACAGTGAGCTCTATTCATCAATGTGTCGCTCGAAGGCTTATGATTAGAACCCTGCGTTTTTCACTTGTTTTTAAACCTGTAATTTAGTCCTCCAGCCACACGATGTCGATAGAGCTTCCACATTAAGCCATTTATTGAGCAATAATTAAACAATCTTCCCATTACATCATGTTAACTATTTAAATTGCTCGTCCCATTAGTACAAAGCACGTATGAGCAGATTAATAAACAGAACACTGTAGATGGCTACTGGCATTTATTTAACCCTTATATTCCTGTGAATACGTATAACAGCATTTTAAACGGACGTTTTTTTTTTTTTACTTCACAATATTATTTCTAATAACTCATAAGTATAAATACATTATGTATAGTTTTTTTTTTTTGCCACTACACTTTTACACAACTCATTTGTTTAGGAGAAAATTACTTTCTGAATCTCGGTTTTTGAAAATGCACTCCTCCAAAATCCTAAATGCCTTTTAAAAATACTAAATCTAAAACAGTTAAAAACCTACACAGACACGGAAGGAGACAGGAATCACAGCAGGAGCCTCGCTCTAAATGTCGGCGGCTGTTTCATTCATGTTTTCTCCCAACCCACCGCCGAACACAAACAAGTCGAATTCCTTCTCTGCTCCTTTTGGCTGTGCGTCCAACCTCCACACCATATAACCCCGGGTTCAAATCAAAGACAAAATCCAATCTCTCGAATGGAGGACACCAGGAACTCAGGTTCTTCAAATTATCTAATTTACGCCTATGGGGGCTGAGAACAGGAGAGCATCAACGTGCCAGTGGGATCTCTTTACAGGTACAAAAATGTAACATTGACGTGCTAGAAACAAACAAAAAAAAAAATCAACAAATGAGATTAAATACCACAAAACAAACTAATTTGGCTGTTAATGCTTAAATGACTGGCTTTCTAATATATATATATATATATATATATATATATATATATATATATATATATATATATATATATATATATATATATATATATATATATATATATATATATATATATATATATATATATATATATATATATATATATATATATATACAATTTGATCTTTAATTAATTAATTAATTAATTAATTAATTAATTAATAATCTTCAGCCCAAAAAAGCATGCACTCTTGCGCCGTTATACGCTAGAGCCAAAACTCTTTACAAGTGGATACTCTGGGCCAGTTCCAGAAGTACATTTCACAATGAGCACCAGTCAACAGGCACAGCCAACGACTCCGAGCAGTGCATCTAAAAATTGGCTTCCTGGCAATACAGCCTTCAGTGTCTGATTCTGCCATCTACTACTGTGCAATAGAACTAGCACAGTGATACAAAGCAGCGCCCTACCCATACAAAAACCCTGGAGTGTACATAGTGATTACAATGCTGATGGCATTTCCAGTGACACCTCTTCTGTGTAGAAGGGTAACCGCAGTGCACATTATAATGTGGTGAGTGCTGGATTTCCTGAGTTCTGGGAAGGTTCATTGGAAAGTGGGTAGGGTGACTGCAGTTAGTCAATGAAGAATTGAAACCTCTTTGATTTGCATACAGTCAACTGCTAATGAAGGTGTTGATAAAACAAGATGGAAACGACAACTATGAACTGCAGAGTTACATGTATACATCACATTTACATCACATGTTTCTGTTTCTGTTTGCTGATTGGTTACAGACATTTGACATTCAAAACCTCTAAGCAGAATATTTCAGAGCAGCATTGTGAAGAGAAAAGCACCAGAATCAACACAGAGACAGAACCTTTCTATTCTGTTCTTAAAGAAATCAGCACTGATCTAAAATGGATCCATTAATCATGTGTATGTTTATTATCCTGCCAGGTAATTTCAACATAACAAGAACGATTATTATTATTATTATTATTATTATTATTATTATTATTATTATTATTATTATTATTATTATTATTTCCGACTGTCTATTAAATGTTCTTTTTCTCCTCAATGTTCAGTCATGACAAGCGGGGATTCCCTCAGTCCTCAACAGACAGCAGAGTCCAGAACAGAAGGAGAGTCAGTAATGCTCAGCTGCTCTTATACTGCAAGTAGTGAATACGTTTATCTCTACTGGTACCGGCAGAACTCAAACTGAGCCCTGGAATACATACTGTATAAAGGAGCCCACTCATGGAGTAGCTATTCTCACGCTGCAGACTTTTCTAAAAGCCGGTTCACTTCTACAGCAGACAGATCTTCTACTACAATCACCATTTCCAAACTTGCTCTGAGCGACACAGCAATCTATCACTGTGCTCTGAGGATAGCACAGTGTGAAAACTCATTGGGACGCTGTACAAAAACTCTCTCAGCACTAACTGGCACAGGCCCATTACCTGGTAAAAGATGGAAGAAAGTCGTGTTGAACTGCTTCCACACACTATCATTGGCATGAGTCCATTATAAAGGAAGTGGTTTCAGCGCTGGCAAACTGTTTGCATTCTGAGTCACTTTCTTCTCTGCATTCTTTGGAAATGTGTTCCCTGTTCATAGAATTGGAATAAGAGAGCAGGTTATGATGAACCAGAATGAACAATATAATATAATAAACACCTGTTTGATACAGGACTTCATTAACGTATCAAAGTGCTGTGAAGGCACCGGATGTGAAGACTCCACTGAACACACCCCTGAGCTGAACACTCTGCAAACGCTCCACCTCAATCATTCCCTGACTTGTGATCTTAGTTCTAAGAATAACAAGAGCAAGAAATTATATATCATGGCTTACCACATCACAATGGATACACACAAATAGAATGTGCTGTACCAGTAAATAAAGAGAACAAACACTTCAATCTTATTGCCAACATTGTTATGTTTTTTTTCTTCATTTTTTTCTTCTGTTGTAGTGGAGGGGTTATCTGTTCTTGACTTTTCCTAAATATATGTATTAAATACCCTGACGGCGTTTGAAAGTCAGAATCGCAAACATAAAAATGTTATAAGCACTTCTACCTAGATCTGCCAAAAGCAGTCATTTTGACAGCTTGTTACATGCTTTTATTGTTAAAAATCCTATAATATGCTATTTTTTATATGTATATACAAGTCAGTTTGTTATCTCTAATGCCGCTGAGTTTACAGCAGTATGTATTTGAATAGAATAATGCTCTTGAAGTCTAGATATGTGTTATCCAAATATATATTGTTATCCTTTCAATTCATTGGAGAGCTGCCATCTGGCTGTCTACATGAGCATATATATTAATATTACTATTACAAGAATTTTTCGTGAAATCTTGAGATTTTTGCATTTTGATTTGAGAGCAACTACAGATATATTTGCCTTGGCTTCAGAAAATTGGAATGCCTTCATTGAAAACAGCATTGCCTGCTTCAACTTAAACATAAAACATTACATGGAGAAGCAGCTGTTTCCGAAAAAAGCATGGTGTTGCTGGACACATACATGTCAAACAAATCTGTCAAATTTAGGATCAAGTTTTGGCTGGCAGCGGACCCTACACCTATCTGTGCAAAGATGAAACTCGCCCAGCTGGTCAGGGAATGGGTGACAATGTGGTACTTAGGCTGATGTAACTGTACTTAGGAAAAAGGATGAATGTTACCAATAATGTAATTAGCAAAACAGTTGAAAAAAAAAAACAGCCTGGTTGGAACAGTGAACAAAGCGAGAAGAGAGTTTCCATCATCTGCGCAAAACTTAGGTGTCAATGAAAGCAATCACCGGTGTCCAGTTGCTGTATTTTACAATGTACTGGATATGGCAGCCATCAATTCCTTCTTTTGTACAAGGAATGCACAGGGGAAAATATCAGTAGGAGAGATCTCTTATGATGCTAGCCACGGAGCTTTGGTGGAAACATTTCGATCAAAAAACTGCAAAGCGGCAGGGAAACACAGCTCAACCTGAATCCAGTGCACATCAGGTGACACACGCAAGAGAAAACAATGCCAGGTAACTAAATGAAATAAAAAATAAAACTTCTGATATCTGTGCCCAGTGTGAAAGACTAGTATGTGGTAAATGCACACAAGTTGATAAGCGTTACATCTGTGTGGATTGTGCGAATATGGGGGCTACTTTGATGTATGTTTCCCTGAATGCACATTCCCGATACACAATGGGAACTGAGTTATTTTCTTTTTTATAAATAAACAAGTTTCCTGTAGTATGCCATCCATATAGGCAGTCAGGATACCCTCCATGTTTGCTAGGCGGGTCACCTGTGCTTCCGTGACCCTGCACTGCGTGCTTGGGCACGCAGGGTCCTTGGGAAGCCCTCCACCAGTGGAGCCTTGACCAAGGCTGCAATGGTGGAATCCACTGGGGGAAAACCCGCTAGGCCCAGCTTATCCGTGGCCCTGGCAAGCCTATTGCGGAGCACCCGGGGCTGAAAAGCCGCGCAGATATCACAGAAGGTCTCATCCCCGAGGACTGAAGTAGCGTGCTAGACACCCAAGCGTCACGAACATAATGAATGCCCTTCCTCCTGGGGCATGTTTGCCCTGCAGGACGTGCAAGCATGGAACCATGACATGCCTGCCGTCACTTCGCAATATTGCTGGGGTATTTAAACCCCAGGTACTGCACACCACCCTGCACAAAGTGCAAGGCATGGGAGCGCTTAAACAGCAGGCACCAAGATACCGGCACCGGGGGCACCGCGTGCACCGGCTATCGTGCACCGAGGCACTAAAGTACCTCATGCACAGACCCCAATCACAGTGCACCGAGTGCAGCAGGCGCATGCACACCATGTGCAACGAGCACTGCGGGCGGTATGAGCACCGAGGTACTAGACACCATGCGTACGAGCACCGCATGCACTGAGTACCACAGCACAACACAGCAAATATTCACAGTACAACACAGGCAAAGCAGGGTTGTGCGACAAACAGGGTCAACACACAGGTGGACACACAACAACAACACACAAATAATATTTATTTTATTTCGCCCAAGCTGAGCGAACGGCAGCCAGCGGAGTCACTCAATGGCAGGGATATGGCAAAGGAAGATGGAAGGATCACTTGCTGCATCAGTTAGCTCAAATCTAATGGCAATGTACTTCACGACCTTTCTAAATGCAAAATGGACGGGCGGGAGCCCACAGACAAAGGGCCTCACTAACCCAATAGTTCTGACTACGCCACTTTAGGTTTAGAGAAAATAAGGGATTTAATTATTAACCTATGACTACATTTTACTACAGCTCTCAGGCTCAACTATATTGACAGGAGGAGACAACACCCAAACCACACCCAACCCAAGGAGGGGCACCAAAGGGAAGTATATTCAATGTTATTACTTCAATAGTACATCACAATCCAATGTGTCACCACTTGCCCTGGCCAGGTCATCAATGGAGGATATGGCTCCAGTCTCACACTCACCAATTTAACATCACCAATTTCACCTCTCCCCAGCAGGGGGTGTCACCCTCTACTGAGCACAAACCAACAGACTAGGACATATTCAAACGCTGGTACAATATGGCCTCTGTCGCCACCAATGCAACAGCCGCCTCCCGACAATGTAGTATACTGGAAGGGGTCAGGGCAGGTTCAGCTCTCAATTCGATCTCTGCTACTCAAGTCCAGAACAATCCAATCACCATCTGCCCTTGATCCTCCTTTAGACACATAAATAAAACAGTGTATTTAACTTCAGGTCAACACATGAGTCTGTCTCTCCTGTTCATGATCCTGCCTGCATTCCTTGTCCTGCCTCACTTATGGTTACTTATCCTGCCCTGGGTGTTGTATGGTTATCACACAAAGAAAGTCCACGTTAAAACTTCTCCAAGCACAACCAGTGTCTCCTTGCTGACTCAGCTGCTGCTGCCGCTTCCACCGCTTCTCTCATTTTCTGCTCCTCCTCTTCTTTCTCTCCCTCTGCTTGCTCAGCTGCTGCATCTGTCTTCCTCTCTCCGTCTGCTTTTCTTGCTTGCTCAGCTGCAATCAGTCCCACCACCTCTCTCTTACGTCTCTGCTCTGCACTCATCCCTCTTTTTCTTTGTTTTACTTTTCTTTTGTCAGCCTTATATACAAGCCTTTAAGCATCCCCAGCTGTACTAAATCTTGATTAATGAGCACCTAGCATCCTTTCTCTTAGGGCAACAAATGTTCCTGGGAATATCGGGGAACAAACGAAACAAATACAAACACACATACAAATGCACTCAAATATAACAATACTCTAAATATAATGCGACTTTCTAATAACACATATAAATAAAATGTGCAAAATAAAACACCAGTAAGAAAATATAATCATGTGAAAACTTAAATGTTCCTTTTCGGCACCCATGACACACTTGCACAGATTTCCTGATGAGTTACAGGTGCTGTGGCTTAGATGGTTAAAGCACCTCTAGTAAACAGGAGATCCTGGGTTCAAATACGAGCAGACAGAAGGATATCTACATCATCATTTGAAGGAAGCGCAAATGGATGGAGACAGATGGATAACATTAGTTTACTGTAAAGCTACATCTTAATTGGTGCTTATCTTGGCGAGCCGAGTTCAAATCAGCATAAAGTTTTAACATCTACTCTCATGTAATGGAAATCATGAAGATCTGGATATGTCCAGTGACTGCTGTGAATAGTGCAGCTGGCAACAAGGAAAAACCTCGACAGCCTGGAGAGACAGCTGACAGGAGGAAAGAGACCCATTGGGGCTGGCAAGGGTTAGCTACCCTTGTCGGCAGTATCCAACTCTGTGTTTACAGGATGCTGGAGACACCCGCCAAGGCTTCTAAGAAATTAAAAGAGAAAAATACCTCTAGAGTTCATGCAAAGCAGGGGGAAGATGACTCAACGACAACATGGTTAAACTTCGAACGGAAACGAATATGAGTATGGAGAGTACTTCACAAAAGACTAGTTCAAGAACTGCAGTTAGCAAAGACATGGAACTCCAGGTTTGTGTCTGCAGCTGGAGCAAGGCGACAATGGTCAGGGGTTTGAAGATTCATCAAGGGAGAATGAAATGCTTGAGGGAGAAAGGACAAGGGACTCACAATGATCAGTACTTCTAACGAAGTCAGTCAAGTCAGTCAAATGAAATCCAGCGACAGGAAGCAAACCACAGTTCGCAGGATATCAGCACCCTTGTCATAGACGTGAGGAGGATTTGCATGGACACAGTTAGTGATAAACCTAATGATCCTTGTGAAACCGGTCAGACAAACCAGCATAAAGAGAGAAAAGAACCTCAACGGGCACAAGCCTGGAGTTACATGGCCAAGAGCTTGTGAGAAAAAACTGCATGGGACACAGTAAACACAGATCTCTGCTTATGTTGGAAAGGTTAAGGAACAGTTGAAAAGAAGGATGGATGAATTTGGGACATCATCTACGACATATGGAAGTGAGAGGTTTGAGTTGAAAAAGGAAGGAAAAAGTACAAACTATTCCTGAAAGTCTAGACGGTAGCAGGAGATTGAACGCTTAGTTAGAGAAAGGAGACAGCTGAGGAAGCAATGGAGAAGAGCAGAACAAAGTCAGAAGGAGGGACTCAATCTCTTACAAAGGGTCATAAAAGATAAGCTTGGTAACATTGCAGAGAGCTGAGCGCCACGGAAAACGCTAAAAAAGAAGGAGAGTGCGAACTAACTTTTATAAAGACCCATTCAAATTTGTAAAGAAGTTATTCACCAGTGAGAAGAATGGCACACTAAAAGCATCTAAGGTTGAGCTGAGAGATATTTGAGGAAACACATACAGATTCAAAAAAGGCAGGAGCCTATGTCAATTCCTTCAGGCATCCCACCTATCAATCCACCAGAATACCAAATGGAGGATTGTGCACCTAAGTGGAAAGAAGTAGAGCAAGCTGTGCAAAAAGCAAGGGCTTCATCATCTCCAGGGCCTAATGGAGTTCAGTACAGAGGTACATGAGTGCTTCAGGAGTTCTACGAATCCTGTGCAAATTGATGAAAGTTGCATGGGAAAAAAACAGGTTGTACCATGAGCATGGCGCCAAGCAGGTGGAGTCTTTATACCTAAAGAAAAAGATTCTACAAGCATCAGTCAGTTTCGCCCTATTTCCCTATTAAACGTAGAAGGCAAGATTTTCTTCAGCATTATTTAGAGATTGTCAACTTACCTATTAAAGAACTGCTTCATTGACACTTCAATACAAAAAGCAGGCATTCCAGGTTTCCCAGGATGCTTAGAACACATCAATGTGATCTGGCAACAAATTCAATCAGCTGAAAAGGAGAGGAAGGAGCTCCATGTGACACTCCTGGATTTGGCTAATGCATATGGTTCAGTGCCACATGAACTTCTCAGGGCAGCATTTGATTTTTTTAGTGTACCGATGACAATAACAAATTTAGTGAAAGCCTACTTTGGAGATTTGCAGTTTAGTTTTTCAACTTCAGAATTCAGCACTACATGGCAATGCCTAGAAGTTGGAATAATGGCAGGATGCACCATTTCTCCACTGGCTTTTACCATGGCAATGGAAGTAATCATTAGGGCATCAAAATGGGTAGTGGGAGGAGAGCGCTTGGCTTCTGGAATGCGACTACCACTAATTTGAGCATACATGGAAGACATGACAACCATGACTACAACAGTAGCCTGCACTAATTGGTTATTGGTGCAAATTAACCAATAACATTGAATGGACACAAATGCAATTCAAGCCCACTAAATCAAGGAGCATCTCTATAATTAAAGGTAAAGTAGTAGATAAACAGTAGCAACATCCCAAGAATCCTACCCTTCCTCACCAACTCACGCCACCAGCTCCTGGTCCAGGCCTTGGTACTCTCCCACCTAGACTACTGCAACTCCCTCCTGGCTGGCCTCCCTCGCCCGCCACCCGTCCGCTCCAGCTCATCCAGAACTCCGCTGCCCGCCTGGTGTTCTCTCTGCCTCGCTCTACCACCATCAACTCCACTGCTCCGCTCACTCCACTGGCTCCCCGATCACCGCTTCGCATCCAGTTCAAGACTCTTGTACTAGCCTACAGATGCCTTGACCAGACTGCACCCAGCTACCTCCAGACCCTCATCTCTCCCTACACCCCAACTCCTCGACCTCTCCGCTCCGCCTGCACTAGAAGACTGGCTCTACCTCCTTTCACGCTCCCCTGCCTCCAGAGCCCGCTCCTTTTCCACCCTCGCCCCGCAGTGGTGGAATGACCTTCCTACAGATGTCAGGACTGCCCAGTTCTGACCACATTCCAGCGCTTCAAGAAGACTCCCCAGAAAAGCACCTGTAGAACTCCTCTGTTCTTCGCCTGGGACACTTATCACCTTGCCTTAGCCGCGCTTTTACTCTTATCTGCCCCTATTTTACTGCATTTAATCCTGTACGTCAGAGTACTGTAATCTGCCAAGTGTTTAATCTGTAGTATTTTGTATTTAATCATATCCTGATGTAACTATCACTGACATATCTGCTGTATCATTGAATTGTATTTTGTCACACTTGTACTTGTTTGAACCAAAGTCATTGTATTTATCTTGCTCTTAATTGTATTATTACTTGTACTGTGATACTGGAAATGTATTTGTTTTCGATTGTAAGTCGCCCTGGATAAGGGCGTCTGCTAAGAAATAAATAATAATAATAATAAAAAGATAAAACGTTCTTCATTAATGGTGAGGCAATACCAACAGTGTCTGAGAAGCCAGTGAAGAGTCTTGGGAGATGGTACGACGGGGATCCAAAGGACACAGTTCGTGTGGGAGAAGTTAGACAACAAGCAATGGAAGGGTTGAAGAGCATAGACAGCAGCGCTTTTTACCAGGCAAACTAAAACTTTCAGTTTGGTCTACTGTCGAGGGTGCTGTGGCCACTTACTGTGTAATGAGGTTGCTTTGACAACAGTAGAAAGCTGGAAACTTTAATCAGTTCATACATCAGGAAATGGTTGGGAGTTCCACGCTGCCTCAGCAGAGTGGGACTTTATGGTAAAGGAATACTGCAGCTACCAGTCTCCGCTCTAACCAAGGTGTTTAAGTGTGCCAAGGTCAGACTGAAAATGACATTAGTAGAGTCGCACGACAAATGTGTGGGGAGGCAGCACCCTGTGTTGAAAACTGGAAGAAAGTGGGCGGCAAAGAAAGCTGTGGAGGGTGCAAAGGCTGCCCTTCGAATTGGTGATATCATGGGGCAAGTTCAGCATGGAAGAGGGGTCTTGGTCTCAGTTCAGTTCCTCCCACACAAGGCAGCCCCAGCTCAAAGGAGGAAGCTGGTAGTCAACGAGACACAAAAAAAAGCAGGAGGAGAGGATGAGGTGCATAAAGGCCATTTCCCCAGGCCAAGCAGGGAGAATGGATGAGACTGGAGAGTGTGGAACAATGCAAGATTGGCTGGCAAGACCTATGGTCAGTGGAACAGAGCAGGATCAGTTTCCTCAGGTCAACATATGATGTTCTCCCATCACCACAGAACCTAAACCTCTGGGTAGGAGAGATCCCTCATGTCCTTTGTGTTCATCACCTGCAACATTAAGGCACATTTTGACAGGATGTAAGGTGGCTCTTAGCCAAGGATGGTTTATTTGGCGCCATGACCAGGTGCTGCAATGTTTGGCCTTAGCATTGGAAGACAAAGTGTAACATGACCAATAAGTTGCCACCTGTTCCATCAAAACATTACACAAAAGACAATATTCCTCCACCCAGGAGAGCAACCACCAAGAAAAAGTGTTAAAACCAATCCTCGCCCAGGACAACTGGAAGCTGCTAGAGACTGGAAAATGCTGGCAGATGTTGGTCAGCAGCTTATTTTTTCCACATGAGATTGCCACCACTAACCTTCAACCAGATATTGTCTTGTGGCTCACCTCAGCAAGCCTTGTTCACCTGGTAGAGTTAACAGTGCCTTGGGAGGATGCTGTAGACGAGGCATATGAGAGGGAGAAACTGCGGTATGCTCAACTAGCCTCTGAAGCAGAACAGCGAGGATGGAGAGTTCGGGTTTACCCAGTGGAGGTGGGTTGTCGAGGATTTGTGGCACACTCTACAACCCAATTTCTCAGAGACGTCGGATTCAGTGGCCAAGAGTTGCGTCTCACAGTGAAGAACTTATCTGAAGCAGCAGAGAGGAGCAGCAACTGGCTGTGGTTGAGACGGAAAGATTCTGGCTGGGGGTCTCAAGCACAATAGAAAGAAAGAAACGCTGATGTATGGGGTAAGTAAGCTGGGCTGATTTGAGTGGGGACGGAGGGGGGGGTGATGCTGGGACGCCAGAATCACCGGGCCGAGCCCTCTTGAGGTGTCGTGGGCTAGTCGACGAAACACCAAGGATGGAAGGTGCCCACTTGAAGACCCCAGAGATGTACCCTACTTATCTTAATCCAGACGGTTGTCATGTGCTGATACGCTGGGAGACCGACTGTGGTTGATCCCGAGCCAGCATCACAGCCGTTGTGTGCTGGATGCACTAGGGAGGCAATAAGCTGATCCCTGGAGCCAGCATTACACTTTAGCCATCAACACCAGACAGAAGGATATCTACGCCATCATATGGAAGGAAGCGCAAATGGATGGAGACAGATGAATCATATTAGTTTACTGTAAATCTAAGGCCTTAGTTGGTGTTTATCTTGGCGAGAGACGAGTTCAAATCAGCATGAAGTTTTAACATCTACCTCTGTAATGGAAAATCTTAAGTTTTTTTTTAGTTATTTAAAAGTCAGAAAATGAACTGAAACACATCTAAGGAAGGTTTTTATATTTATTTAAAGTCTTTATATAAAAAATACTTTTACTGAAAAAAAAAAAAAAAAACAATTGTTCATAGGGACTATTTTCTGTTGTGGAAAGTTATACATCAAAATGTTAATAAATCTTTAGAAACTATACAGATTTTTTTTTTTTTTTATAAAAACGCTTATAAATCAGTTTTATAAAAGCAGTAAGGAACTTGAGGGCATGGGTTGTGCTGGATATTGTCACTTCCCAAAACTCTTTACAAGTGGATACTCTGGGCCAGTTCCAGAACGACATTTCACAATGAGTACCAGTCAACAGGCACAGCCAGCAACCTGAGCAGTGCCAGGACTCAGCTCAGCCATGTTGTAGTGTATCACTGTGCAGTGAGGCACACAGTGTAGCCCTGAGAGGGGAAGGCTGTACACGAACTGGCAGCACATTTCTTCAGTACAGATATGAAGTAGCAATGCAGGTGCTGATGTACTCATCTCTGTGCTCATACATCCTTGCAATGGAATTGTATTCAGGTTAATGACATCGGTCAGGTAAAGGCAGATTTAGAGAAAAATCAAAAACTCTAATATGAAGCAAAATAAAACAAAAGCAGAATGATTACAATGGTAAGGAAAGGGGTAACAGAAGTGCATTTGAATCGACTTATTAATTAATAAAAATAAAAAAATCTCTCTCTCTGAGTTTAAAAATGCTTCTGTGCTGCTGTGTGTCTGTCTCTGATCACATGACCTTGTGGTAATGTGAGGGTGAAAGAACTGTGATGATTGGTGTGAGAGTTACCACAGGAAGTATACTGTGGAATACAAACAAGAGCAAACATTTAGAAAGCACAAGACTTCACAAACTAACTAATGATATATTGTTTTCCATGTGTTACAATATTTAAATATGTAGCTGTCTGCCTAATTAAATTAGGTACGTAAAACTGGATACAGCAGTGTAATGAATTAATGAATTCATGTATTTAATTAACAAGCTTCTCTTTCATTTCAGGTGCACACAGTGAAGACCAGGTGACTCAAAGCCCTGATTCACAGTGAGTTTCAGAAGGAAAATCAGTACAGATAAACTGTCGCTATCAGACATGCAGCTTTGATGCAATGCACTGGTATAAACAAGATCTCAACCAGGGTTTAAAATACACCAGCAATGCCTGTGGCTCAGGAACACATGGAAATGATTCTGGGAATATAAACCAGCAGTAGATACCTCATCTAAAACTGGCTCCCTGGCAATACAGCCTTCAGTGTCTGATTCTGTTATCTACTACTGTGCAATAGAACCAGCACAGTGATACAAAGCAGCCTCCCTACCCATACAAAAACCCTGGAGTATACAGAGGGGTTAGTGATTACAATGCTGATGGCATTTCCAGTGACACCTCTTCTGTGTAGATGGGTAACCGCAGTGCACATTATAATGTGGTGAGTGCTGGATTTCCTGAGTTCTGGGAAGGTTCATTGGAAAGTGGGTAGGACGACTGCAGTTAGTCAACGAAGAATTGAAACCTCTTTGACTTGCATCCGGTTAACTGCTAATGAAGGTGTTGATAAAACAAGATGGTAACCACAACTATGAACTGCAGAGTTACATGATTACATCACATTTACATCACCTGTTTCTGTTTGCTGATTGGTTACAGACATTTGACATTCAAAACCTCTAAGCAGAATATTTCAGAGCAGCATTGTGAAGAGAAAAGCACCAGAATCAACAGAGAGACAGAACCTTTCTATTCTGTTCTTAAAGAAATCAGCACTGAGCTAAAATGGATCCATTAATCATGTGTATGTTTATTATCCTGCCAGGTAATTTCAACATAACAAAAGTATTATTATTATTATTATTATTATTATTATTATTATTATTATTATTATTATTATTATTATTATTATTGTTGTTGTTTCTGACTGTCTATTAAATGTTCTTTTTCTTCCTCAATGTTCAGTCATGACAAGCGGGGATTCCATCAGTCCTCAACAGACAGCAGAGTCCAGAACAGAAGGAGAGTCAGTAACGCTCAGCTGCTCTTATACTGCAAGTAGCAACAATGTTTATCTCTATTGGTATCGGCAGAACTCAAACCGAACCCTGGAATACATACTGCAGAAAGGAGCTAGCTCCAATAGCTATTCTCACACTGCAGACTTTGCTAAAAGCCGGTTCACTTCTATAGCAGCCAGCTCTTTTACTACAATCACCATTTCCAAACTTGCTCTGAGCGACTGTGGCAATGTGCCCCGCCCCTGTGTGCATATTATGTGTTGTATGTTGCGTGTGTGTGTTAATGTTGGTGTATAGTCATTGGTACATCGGATATAAATGGGTGTGTGCACCTATATTTAAATTGTATAATTATATTTAGGCACACGGATTTAGGCACATTGCATTTAAAATATAATATGTGAGCACGGGTTGCACGCATTCATTCACGCTGGGATTCAAGTGAATAATTAATTAGTAATTGAATCCCAGCACAACAGTATATGTAGAGACACGTAGCACTCAGTCGGGGTTAGGTGTTCGTGAGTGGAGAACGAGAGAGGAGGAGAAAGAAAGTAAAATAACGTAACGTAAATAAGTGTTTAAACTCACCGTTTTTGTCTGTAGTAGTACGCTTTGTTTGTCTATTTATTTTGGCCTCAAGTGCCGTGTCCTGTGTTTTGTTGTTTCAAACCTTTTATTTTCTGTGCTGTTAATTATTAAATGCTGAGCGATCACGCCACTCAGCTTAACCAAAACTCAAGTCTCTGTTTGTTACTTCCTGGCTCTGGTCTGACACCACCCACACCGCCGCCTTTGTGACACGTGGTGTCCTATGGGATCTACAGCGCCTCAGGACTCAGGCCAGAGCAGGAACCGCTATTTGTTGTTCCAAAAAAAAAAAAAAAAAAAGTAAAGCGAGGATGGGAAGAAAGAGCTGCAGGAAGCAGCGGAGCAGCAGCAACAACAACAGCTGCAGCACTCATCCCAGCATGCCGGGCTGGGAGGAGGACAGCCACAACGGGCAGTAGCCACCCCTCTACCCCCACTGCCACCGGGTTCCCCACCGTCCCGGGAAATATGGGACTGGCTGGTGCCCCCGAGGGGAACCGCCCAGTGACCTCCCTGGGTTATTCACGCTGCAGATGCGAGATGGGAAACGATGGGAGGACTGGGAGCAACAGCACAACCCGGCATCCGTTCGGGACCTCACCATGGTGGTGGTGGGGGTACCTAGCTGCAGACATGGGAGGATGCCTTCCAGTGAGCAAGAGGGAGAGGAGCAGCCTGCCCCTCCAGGACCCTGAGTGGGAGGAGCCTGAGCGTCCACAGCCCAAGCGGGAGGGAGCCTGAGCGTCCCACAGCCCAAGCGGGAGGAGCCTGAGCGCCCACAGCCCAAGCGGGAGGAGCCCGAGCGTCCCACAGCCCAAGCGGGAGGAGCCCGGCGTCCCACAGCCCAAGCGGGAGGAGCCCGAGGCCCAGCCTAAGCGGGAGGAGCCCAACGTCCACAGCCCAAAAGGGAGGAGTCGGGGCGCCCACAGCCCAAAAGGGAAGAGGGTCGGGGGATGATGGCTGGGAGGTTTTTTAAAGAACCTCGCTGGCAGAGTTATGCCCCTGGCCGTGGGGCTTATGGGCACACGTTAGCCATATACATGCCCCACCCAGTATGAAGAGGAGGAACTAGCCCAGACGGAGGGACCCATGAAGTCCCAGCACCCAGACAGGGGGGACCAAGGAACCAAGCCTGAGAGGCAGCTGTTCCCACCTTCACCAGCAGAGCAAGAATGCCTGCTGGTTCCATCACAACCAGCAGAGGAAGAATGCCTGCTGGTTTCCCCATCACAACCAGCAGAGGAAGAATGCCTGCTGGTTTCCCCATCACAACCAGCAGAGGAAGAATGCCTGCTGGTTTCCCCCAGCACAACCAGCAGAGGAAGAATGCCTGCTGGTTTCCCCCAGCACAACCAGCAGAGGAAGAATGCCTGCTGGTTTCCCCTCCCGAGGCAGAGCCGCACCAGTCCCCTGCAATAGGGGCAGAGCCGCACCAGTCCCCTGCAAGAGAGGCAGAGCCGCACCAGTCCCCTGCAAGAGAGGCAGAGCAGCACCAGTCCCTCTGAAAAGGGGAGACTACACACTGCTCCCACCCCGCCGCCAGGAGACTACACGCTGCTCCCCCCTTCTTCGCCAGGAGACTACACGCTGCTCCCACCTTCGCCGCCAGGAGACTACACACGGCTCCCACCTTTCACCGGCAGGAGCAGAGCAGCAGGGAGCTGCCTCTGCCTCCCCGCCCACCTTCACCGGCAGGAGCAGAGCAGGGAGCTGCCTGCTTCCTCCAATCGGGCAGGAGCAGAGCAGGAGCTGAGTCATGCCTCCGCCATGTCCACCCAGCAGAGGGAGAATGCCTGCTGGGTCCCTGTCCACCAGCAGAGGGTGAAGGTCTGCTGGGTCCCCGTCCACCAGCAGAGGGAGAAGGCCTGCTGGGTCCCCCCATCCACCAAAGCAGAGGGTGAATGCCTGCTGGGTTCCCGCCCACCAGCAGAGGGTGAATACCTGCTGGTCCCTTTCCACCAGCAGAGGATGAATAACACTGCTGGTATCACTTCCCCACCAGCAGAGGATGAATGCCTGCTGGCATCACTCCCCACCATCACGAGGGGAGGAGCCGGAGCTGCCTGCCCACCACCACCAGGGAGCAGAGAGCAGGAGCTGCCCTCTGCCTCCACCACTGCCACAGAAGCAGAACAGCAGGAGCTGTCTCTGCTTTCCCGCATTCCACCACAGGGAGTACGTGGCCGGAGCCCCAGAAAAGGGGAGCTGTCGGCCACGAAGAAGGGGAGGGAGGTCTGAGACCACCAACCCCAGCAGTTTCGCTGCCGGAGATCGTGGGGGGAGGTCCGGAGACCTGCTCCCACTGCAGCAGTTTCGCTGCCGGAGATCGTGGGGAGGTCCGGAGACCTGCTCCCACCTGCAGCTTCTTTGCTGCCGGTACACTGGTGGAGCCCCACCAGGGAGCCACCGCCACGAAGAAAGGGGGAGAGGTCAGGAGACCAGCATCCCCCGCAGCAATTCGCTGCAGGCATGGACCAGCAGGCTGTCAGCCGTGCCACTACCGGCAGGGGTGCTGACAGCATGGCCAGCCATGGGCCCACTGAAGCCTCCCCAGCCCGAGACTTTGTCCTGACTGCTGATTTTTAAGGGGAGGCCGTTGAGGCCATGTGTGCTTTGCACGGGGGGGGCATATGTGGCAATGTGCCCCGCCCCTGTGTATTATGTGTTGTATGTTGCGTGTGTGTGTTAATGTTGGTGTATAGTCATTGGTACACGGGATATAAATGGGTGTGTGCAGCACGATTTTAAATTGTATAATTATATTTAGGCACGGATTGCACTATCACTTCACGCATTTTAAAGTATAATTTGTGAGCACGGGTTGCATCGCATTTTTTTTCACGTGCTGGGATTCAAGTGAATAATTAATTATAACCCGTTCCCAGCACAAAAGTATATATAGAGACACGTAGCACCTCAGTCAAAGGGTGTTCGGTGAGTGGAGAACGGAGAGAGGAGGAGAAAGAAAAAAATAACCGTAACGTAAATAAGTGTTTAAACTCACCGTGTTTTGTCTGTGTAGTACGTTTTGTTTGTCTATTTATTTTGGCCTCAAGTGCCGTGTCCTGTGTTTTGTTGTTTCAAACCTTTTATTTTCTGTGCAGTTAATTATTAAATCCTGGCTCTGGTCTGACACCACCCACTCCGGCCGTCTTTGTGACAGCGACACAGCAATCTATCACTGTGCTCTGTTGGTAGCACAGTGTGAAAACTCATTGGGACGCTGTACAAAAACTCTCTCAGCACTAACTGGCACAGGCCCATTACCTGGCAAAAGATGAAAGAAAGTCGTGTTGAACTGCTTCCACACACTATCATTGGCATGAGTCCATTATAAAGGAAGTGGTTTCAGTGCAGCCAAACTGTTTGCATTCTGAGTCACTTTCTTCTCTGCAATCTTTGAAAATGTGTTCCCTATTCATAGAATTGGAATAAGAGAGCAGGTTATGATGAACCACAATGAACAATATAATATAATAAACACCTGTTTGATACAGGGCTTCATTAACGTATCATAGTGCTGTGAAGGCACCGGATGAAGAGTCCACTGAACACACCCCTGAACTGAACACTCTGCAAACGCTCCACCTCAATCATTCCCTGACTTCTGATCTTAGTTCTAAAGAATAACAAGAGCAAGAAACCATCTATCATGGCTTACCACATCACAATGGATACACAAATAGTATGTGCTGTACCAGTAAATAAAGAGAACAAACACTTCAATCTTATTGCCAACGTTGTTATGTTTTTTTTTTTTCATTTTTTTTCTTCTGTTGTAGTGGAGGGTTCTCTTTCTTGACTTTTCTGAACATATGTATTAAATACCTGATCTACGTCTGGAAGTCAGAATCGCAAAAATAAAATTGTTATAAGCACTTCTACCTAGATCTGCCAAAAGCAGTCATTTTGACAGCTTGTTACATGCTTTTATTGTTAACAAATCCTATAATATGCTTTTTTTTATATGTATACAAGCCAGTTTGTTATCTCTAACGCTGAGTTTACAAAGCAGTATGTATTTGAATAGAATAATGTTCTTGAAGTCTAGATATGTGTTATCCAAATATCTATTGTTATCCTTTCAATTCATTGAGAGCTGCCATCTGGCCGTCTACGTGAGCATATATATATTAATATTACTATTACAATAATAATCTTGAGATTTTTGCATTTTGATTTGAGAGCAACTACAGATATATTTGCCTTGGCATCAGAAATTTGGAATGCCTTCATTGAAAACAGCATTGTCTGCTTCAACCTAAACATAAAACATTACATGGACAAGAAGCTGTTTCGAAAAAACATGGTGTCGCTGGACACATACATGTCAAACAAATCTGTCAAATTTAGGATCAATTTTTGGCTGGCAGCGGAACCTACCTCTACCCAGCAAAGATGAAACTCGCCCAGCTGGTCAGGGAATGGGTGACAATGTGGTACTTAGGCTGATGTAACTGTACTTAGGAAAAAGGATGAATGTTACCAATAATGTAATTAGCAAAAACAGTTGAAAAAAAAAACAGCCTGGTTGGAACAGTGAACAAATAGAAGAGAGTTTCCATCATCTGCTGTATTTTACAATGTACTGGACATGGCAGCCATCAATTCCTTCATTTTGTACAAGGAATGCACTGGGGAAAATATCAGTAGGAGAGATCTCTTG
The DNA here is from genome assembly GCA_036884735.1 of Huso huso. Taxonomy (NCBI): domain Eukaryota; kingdom Metazoa; phylum Chordata; class Actinopteri; order Acipenseriformes; family Acipenseridae; genus Huso; species Huso huso. The sequence goes on along the minus strand of CM072683.1, from coordinate 12,654,422 downwards.
GAAACATTTCCCGATCAGAAAACTGCAAAGCGGCAGGGAAACACACAGCTCAACCTGAATACAGTGCGAGCCATCAAGTGACACGCGCAACAGAAAACAATGCCAGGTAACTAAAATGAAATAAAATAAAACTTCTGATATCTGTGCCCAGTGTGAAAGACTAGTATGTGGTAAATGCACACAAGTTGATAAGCTTTACATCTGTGTGGATTTGTGCGAATATGGGGGCTAGTTTGAGTATAAGCCCCTGAATGCGATTCCGTTATACAATGGGAATTGAGTTATTTTCTATTTTATAAATAAACAAGCTTCCCATAGTATGCCATCCATATAGTTGGTCAGGATACCTGCCATGTTTGCTAGGTGGGTCACCTGTGCTTCCGTGGATCCTGCACTGCGGGTTTGGGGCATGCAGGGTCCCCAGCCTTCACTGGTGGAGCCTTGACCAAGGCTGCAATGGTGGAATCCACTGGGAAAACCCGCTGGGCCCAGCTTATGCGTGCCCTTCTAAGGAAGTGAGCGGGGCCCTGTGGCCCTCCGGCAAGCCTATTGTGAAGCACCCGGGCTGAAAAGCCACGCAGATATCACAGAAGGTCTCATCCCCGAGGGCTGAATTAGGGTGCTGGACACCCAAGCATCACAAACATAATGAATGCCCATCCTCCTGGGGCATGTTCGCCCTGCAGAACATGCAAGCATGGAACCGCCTGACATGCCTGCAGTCACTTCACAATATTGCAGGGGTATTTAAACCCCAGGGCACTGCACACCACCCTGCACATAGTGTATAAGCATGGGAGCACTTAAGCACAGCATGCACCAAGGCACGAAGCACTGATGGCACTGCATGCACTGGCTGCGCGTGCTAATAGAGGCACTAAAGTACCGTGATGCACAGACCCCAATCATCCGTAAAATCGAAAGTGCAGCAGGCGCCATGCACACCCCATGTGCAACGAGAATCTCGCGGGCGGTATGAGCACCGAGTAAAATTCAGACACCATGCGTACCGAAAGCACCGCGGCGCACGAGCACCGGCACAACACAACAAATATTCCTAAAAAGTAATGCTAAACACAGGCAAAAGTTTGGTGGTTGTGCCACGACAGGGTCAACAGACAGAAGGACACACACAACAACAACACACAAATAATATTTATTTTTATTTCACCCAAGCTGCGCCAAATGGCAGGCAGCCGGTGGAGTCACTCAATGGCAGGTTATGGCAAAATGGAAGGATCACTTCAAGCTGCATCGGTTAGGCCAAATCTAATGGCAGACAAAGAGCCTCACTAACCCAATAGTTCTGACCACCCACCTTAGGTTTAGAGAGAAAATAAGGATTCTTAATTATTAACCTATGTCTACATTTTATTAGGAGGTCTGGGTTTCTATATATATTGACAGGAGGATACAACACCCAAAACCACACCCAACACAAGGAGGGCACCAAAGGTAAGTGTTTTCAATGTTTATATTTCAATAGTAAATCACAATTCAAAGTTAACATACCACATTCACTCTCAAGTATCAGGACTAAACAATTCCATCAATAGACTGCAACAGAGTAGGGTGGTTCCCTAATTGGATCGAGGTTAAGCAGTATACAGTTGTTCCAAAGTTAGTTTTAAGCAATTCACCGTAATTATTCAAAATGACTAACCCACAATGCAAACTACTTATGACTAAATTAGCATTCAACAGTGCAAAACTAGTTAATTATCAGAATTTGCATTAAACAATACAAAGTTAGTTAGTTGTCAGAATCTGTATTAAACAGTGCAGAACTAGTGGTCACCACTTTGCCCTGGCCAGGTCATCAATGGAGGATGTGGCTCCAGTCTCCTGCTCGCCAATTTAGCATCACCAACTCCCACCTCTCCCCCCAGCAGGTGTCACTCCTCTTACTGAGCCCAACCAACAGACTAGGACATATTCAAACGCTGGTACAATATGGCCTCTGTCGCCACCTCAATGCAACAATAGCTCCCCGACAATGTAGTATACTGGAAGGGGTCAGGCAGGTTCAGCTCTCAATTCGATCTCTGCTACTCAAGTCCAGAACAATCCAAATCACCATCCGCCCTTGATCCTCCTTTTAGACATTATAAATAAAATAGTGTATTTAATCCTCAGGGTTAACACATGAGTCTGTCTCTCCTGTTCTTGATCCTCTGCTCTGCATTCCTTGTCCTGCCTCCCGTGATGGGTTATTTATCCTGTCTTTGTTTTGTTGTATGGTTATCACAACAAAGAAAGTCCATTAAAACTTCTCCACACATAACCAGTGTCTCACTTTGAGTGGCCCAGCTGTTGCTGCCGCTTCTCTCATTTTTTCTGTTCCTCTTTTTTTTTTCTCTCTCCTCTGCTTGTTTCAGTTGTTGTGCCTTTTCTCTCTCCTCTGTCTTCCCTCCTCCGTCTGCTTTTCTTTGCTTGCTTGTTCAGCTGCACCTGTCCCAATCTAATCCTCTCTTACGCCTCTGCTCTGCACCCATCCTCTGCTTTCCTCTCTGTTTTTCTTTTCTTTTGTCAGGCCTTATATACAAGCCTTTTTAAGCATCCCCCCAGCTGTAATTAAATCTTGATTAATGAACACCTAGTGTCCTTTCTCTTAGGCAACAAATGTTCCAGGGAATGTCAGGGGAACAAAAAACAACAAATACAAACACACATACAAATGCACCTTCAAATATAACAATACTCTAAATATACGTGACTTTCTAATAACACATATAAATAAAATGTGCAAAAAATTAAACACCAGTAAGAAAATATCATGAAAACTTAAATGTGCCTTCGCACCCATGACACAGAGATTCCTGATGTATTTGCAGGCAGGGCCAGGTTTAGATGGTTAAAGTGCCTGTTTAGTACACAGGCTTATCCTGGGTTCAAAATGCCAGCAGTAATCTTTTATTATAATTTCTTTCCAGCACCTCAAAAAGTTTAGGGCTGTGTTTCTGTGTCACATTTTGTTACTGTTTGGGAACCAGTATTTTGTTTCCAATTAGTTAGTAAACAGGGTGTGACACCTTGGGAAATACCCACACCATCCTTGAATTTTTCCTCCCAGGTCTGACTAAATTACATCACGCTAGTAAATTAGGGTTTTATGTTAATCCTTTAGACTTGTTTATTCTACATATCTAATAAGGTCTACTCATTTGAGACAAGGATTCTGTTTATCTTAAATGCATAAACAATTAAAAAATACAAGAACATCTTTCTTGTTAAGAAATGTTAAGAAAAGTCTAAGCATTGTTGTGAATAGCAGTTGTGAACTATGATTTTGTGTAATGTTGTGGTATTTCAAGATTTGCCTTTTTTGCAGAGAGAGACTGAACAGGCAGGATAACTGAATCAAAAGGTACATTTTATTTGATAGAAAAATAAAAAAAGAAGAGAATAGATTCAGAGGGCAAGCAGGTCACTTCCTCTTTTCCTTTGTCCCCTAGATAATTCTGCTGAAGTTGTAAAAACAATATTTATAAAATAAATATTGTTTAAATATCTAAGTATTCTGTAGTAATACTATAGCTGGCCAAAGTCCAGTATTTGGGTGCACGTATGGTTCACAAGACCTCAGGGTTGATATAGGGCTGTACACCCAAGTCCATCTACTATATTCCCTTGACTCAGGGACTTTTCACCTGAAAAAAAGAAACAAGGACCAGGGGTCACAAATGGAGATTATATAAAAGGGGCATTCAGAACAGAAAAATAGAGGCACTTTTTTACACAGAGAATTGTAGGTCTGGAACCAACTCCCCAGTAATGTTGTTGAAGCGACACCCGATCCTTCAAGAAGCTGCTTGATGAGATTCTGGGATCAATAAGCCAATACTAACAACCAAACTAGCAAGATGGGCGAAATGGCCTTCCTCCCTGCTTTCTAAACTTTATGTTCTTATGATGTCCTGTAATCTCTGCTGCTCTGTTTTTCCTTCCACAGGTAGATCATCTGGTGCTGTCACGTAAGGTCAATGGTGGACCTCCTGTTCCTTCCAGGAGTCCTGCAGAGAAAGCGCCTTCACAAGACTGGATAAGTATAACAGGTTATGGTCTCAGGCTATTTCACTTTAATATGTTTCCCTCACCATCTGTTTCTTTTGTCCTCAGACAGATGTCCCCCTTCGTTGTATCCTCTGGAACAGTCAGTGACCACACTGGGCCTGCTACAAATGCAAATTGTTGGCAGAACACGTTTGCTTAAATTCTGTGTAAGGGATTCAATATCTGAGGACATTTTTATCAGAACTCCACACTCCTGATATCCTTTCCTCACCCCCCCATGGTTTCCCATCCCTCACAAGTTCAACTTTTTTTCTTAAATACCAACTGATGGATTGTTGGATTTAAGAAGATTTTTTCTTCTTAAGAACGCTTTCAAGAATGCGCCCTTGAATGCTAGAATGTTTGTTTTTTTGTTGTTTCTGGGATGGATATTTCAACCCCTATGTGTCTGTTTGAAGTTCAAATGCAGGCCTTTAAAAAAGAAACATTTCTGGAGTAGCTTTTACAAAAAGAGAGGTTTAGCTTGGATAAAAAGGTCTGCCAAATAAACTAATAATAATAATAGCTGTTTCCAGCAATTACGAATCCACTATGAATGAATGGCAATGAATGAATGGCAATGAAATGAATGATGATGATTGCAATTGCAGATGATTTATGAACTGTGAAGGGCGCGCAGGGCCCGATGACTGTGAAAGGGCACTCAGGGCCCGAGGAAAGATAAATTTGGCCAGAGGTCTTCGTCCGTGGGTGCCTGACGGCTACCTGCTCGTCGGGCTGGAAAATACATGAACAGTTACATGCATCCCAGTGCCGCAGATAGGAAGTGGCTGTGGCCCTCCCCAAAAAAGACGAGGCTGCCAAACCATAATGAATAATAATAATTAATGAACACGCTCCACAGTGGCTTCCCTGCCACCTACCCCCCCCAAATATTGAATTTAATTAAAATCAGCAACTAAGATACGGCCCGCCCCCCCCAGGAGCATGACTGCGCTTAGGAGAGGAGCCCAGCCTGTCCAACCCATCACTCACCCAAAAGAGAACTACATACAAAACCGTTCAGCACTCAGGTAAGGGAAAAAATCCCTTTCACATATTTTATAATTTTTGGGGAAACCCTCAGGGAGTCTGTGGCTGAGAGGGCAGCCTTCCTCCAGGCTCCAGGGTCCACTCTGTTTCGCCTCCCCAGCACTTGACTGAGCAGCCGGAAACAAAAGAAGCGACATGGAAAAAAAAACCACACAGAGCTTTTATGCAACGCTTGATGACATATTGGTTAGGGGATGGATTCTCCTTTGCAGAAAAGCAACCAAGTTTACAAATTTTCTTTTTTTTTTTTTTTTAAAGGATTTTGAATCCCAAATTTGTTACAAATAGTTAGTGTCCAATTGTAGGTGGTTCTGATGTTCAGTTGGGGATATGAGATTTAAAAAAGTTAAAAAAGGCTTGCTAACTTATTAAAAAAGATGTTGCCCTTTCTTTGAGGTGAGTGAAGGAAAAAAGATTGTACTAATGAAAGATTTATTGATCGGACCTCAGTGTGTTGTGTAAGGATCACAGGGTATAAAAAGATACTAAAAGTGCCTTTTCCTTTATAAGAGGATTTTTGTAGGTCATCGAGCTTTATCCAGCAAAATTGAATGTATAGATTCTAAATTCCTTTTAACTAATAGAGGAATACCATTTTATAACTCAGGGCGGAGATAAGAAAAAGACCTCTATCTTTTGATTGTCATCTTCAGTAACATGTCCCCAGAACAGATGGTGAAGAACACAAATAAACAGACAAGAACAGCCCTTTGAAGACTTGAAACGTCTAATAAACAGAACACATTTGGGGGGCTCCCTACTGAGAATAATGTCAGCTATAGCTCATGCTAGCCCCAATGACTGACCTTTTTTGCTTTTCTTTCTTTCCTGTGTTGGTTCGCTTTTGAATTGCAGTGATCCACCCTCGACCCCAAACAGGGGATGAAAAGAGACAACGCCAAGGTAATTATCAAAAAAAAATTTAATAGCACAGCACACCAAATTACACAGCACAGCAATCACACAGCAAACAATTATAAAATCCTAATGGTGAAAGGAAAAAATCACAGCAAATCTGTCACACCAAATATCCAAAAAAAGAAAGGTTAAACCTTCTAAAATTGCTAAAAAAGTGAATTCACACCTCAGCCGGCACCATTGTCCCTTCTACCCCGTGCAGGGTAGTATTTCTTTGCCAGGCTCAGTGCAGTATCCTGAGTTTCCCCTGCGCATGGGAACACACCACAAACCAGCGCAGCATTTTCACAAAGCTCTAACACAGGAGTAACAGTTTTTTTTTTTTATGAATAAAACAAATCTTGATGTTCGTGAAAATGCTTGTGGTTGACATTTAAAAGATGCTTCTCTCTCACAACAGTCAAGAACAGTGTCCCCCCCCCCCCCCCCCCAGAAAAAAAAGCTTATATCCTTACTCCACCTCACAGCCTTTAGGAACAGGGCAGGAATTAAATACACTGCAACTCTTGGTGACTTGGTGTCACCACTCTTGATGTTAGATGAATTTGCATGCTACAGTTCTGGTCAACACAGCACCAAAGTCACATTGAGGTTCAGGAGACGCTTCACACACAGAGTGGTGAGGGTATGGAATGGAGGGTTACCTACTGTTGTTGGAGGCAGAATCACTTTGGATCCTTTAAGACCCAGCTTGGACAAGGTTATGAGATCAGTCAGCTATTAGGAACCAGATGAGTTCAGATTGGCCAATGGCCTCCACTTGTTTGTACATTTTCTTATGCTCTTACATTCTTACATTCTTCAAACACAGATCACTTTCAAAGCAAAGCTTGATACTGATCTTCTTTTTCACTATTTTACACTTGCCCGCTCAAACAAGAGAGTATGTATCAAAACTGTGATATAAAAAGAAAACCAATATCAGTATCTTTCCTAGTATAAAAGTCTTAGTTTTAGATCTGAAAACAGTAACTGGACTTAGAAGAGGAGGATGTAAGAACATTCCCACTTCAATCTATAGGCAGACAGTGATCTGTATGGTTAAAAAATAAGCATTATCTTAGGTTAATGGAGGAGGCTCTGCAGCCCATTAGGTCTCTATTTTCATTTCTCAGAACAAAAAGCCTTGTTCATATCACCTTTCTGAAACAAACTGACTTAAATTCATAAGAGAGAAAAAAATAAAAAGTAAGAGTACCACTTATTAACTTTCAGAAGTTATGTGAATGCATTAAACTAAGCATTGTAATTTTTAACATCAGTAAGCAGCTTTGCTCGGCAAATAACTAGGGAGACCCAACCTAACACTTGCAATAGCTGTTACTACACAAGCTATGTAACCCACAAAGGAGGGTGGAGCTTTCTAGCACTACACTCCCAAACCAGCTGGGCGCCCAGATCTCCCACTATTTAAACAGTCACTCCAGAGACAACTATATTGGAAGACAACCAACAGCTAGCTTTAAGGGTAAAAGGACAGTTTACAATTCTTGTGGGTTTGTTTTGCATTACAACCCTTTCTTTTCAGTTAAAAGTGTATTTTATGTTGTTGTTTTAAATAGCTTACAAGCACATTGAATAATTAACCCTCTAGAGTGAAATATGATTAAAAAAATGTATTAGAAAACCATTGCTGTTTCACTAGCAAGAGGCTGGAGAAAGAGAGAAGGGAAGGGGCAAATGACTAGGGTTTAGAGCTATCATTTTAATCTTCAAATAAGTTCTAGTGTTTTTTCAATGTTTCATTGTAATTGCATAAATGTGTTGACATATTGTATTATTGCAATATGTTAGAATATTTACAGAACCTCCAGAATGAGCTTATAAATGGCCTTTTGGTTTATATTGAACATTTAAGGGAGCCTTGTTTTGCAGTGTCGCTAATTGTGTTTTGTAATGTGAGTCGCTAACTATTTCTGTAAGATTTCACCTGAAAGAGGTGTTATGTAATGAGTCTCGTCACAAGAGAATCTCAGTACTGTTCCAGATGTCAATAATGTTTTGTGTGTGTAAATCTTGCACTTGGGGTAGTATTATAATATATCACCTACAATTCTAGGATTGAGACATAACAAAAAAATCCCTATATGAACATAATTTAGATATTTTATTCAACATCATGTAATCAAAGAATCTACAAATGATTTTCAAGAAAAGTCTACCGGAAGCCATAATAGTAGTGCAGCATTTATCTTAGATTTCAAAATGTCACATTTTTTCAATTTTGTGTCAGTTTTTTTTTGTTAAATATATGGAAAACTACAGCAGTATAAATATTACAACATGCGCCAATTATTACATTTTGCATTGGTAAAATTCTCCTGGAGGCTATACCACCAGGGGTTCAGGTTACAGCCACAAAGCTCCTTTCGGCAGTCTGGAGGGGCCCCAGCTTGACAGGATGGTGTAAAATACAAAACTGAGAGCACAACCCTCTGCATCAAAGTAAAGCAATCGAAAGTGTAGACTGACCACCCTCCCCACAGGTCTCTCTCTACACTCCCCTTTGAAGACTGACACAGCAAAGTATGAGAATCTACATTATGAAATAATTCCTTACTTGAGCTGAGATTTGTTTGTTGATAATGATGGTTCTGTCCAGCTACTGCAGTGAACTCAATCAACCCCTTTCTTATGATCTTGTGTGCAGGATGCAGGTTCAGAGGGGGGGCAAATAATCAAGGCGAGGGCCAATGGGCAAGCAAAACAGAGTTCATCCTGGTTGTTGCCGGGCAGATTGTCGGGCTTGGGAAAATGTGTGGGAGGTTCCCCATCTGTGCTACAAAATGGAGGAGGTGTGTGGACGCAGATTGGCCGCAGTAATAGTCAGCAGTTTTCTTGTTTGTGTCACAGGGCAGAGGGTGGGCATGAACCGGCGAATTCCCATACCTGCAAGTTTAGGATCTCACCACTGCAAAAGAGCCGGCTCATCTGCATTCTGCGGGTTACAGAGCTTTTAACCCGATTTAATCTAGAATCAATATAAATGTTGCTAATTCATTTTGTAATGTATTTTGCTTTAGTACTGGTCTGATGCCACAGTGAGATAAACTGTCAAGGCATGGCACGGGGTATTTTAACCTATCTTCACACAAGTTTCTTTCCAAACAGGTGTGTTCTTCGTCCCTTACCTGCTGTTCCTGGTGTTCTGGCGGGATACCTCTGTTCCTCCTGGAGACAGCTCTGGGGCACCACCTCAGCCAGGGGCATCACCGCCTGGGAGGAAAATCTGCCCCCCTTTGAAGGCGTAGAGAATCATTGTCTGTTCACATTTTGTTTTAATCCACATTAATTATTAATGTGTTGGTAACAAGCACCAAAGTTATAACTTTAATTAACTCTTTTAATCATACTTATTATTAGGAACCAAACAAAATCCAAAAGGAAAACATTTTACCATTACACAGAGGAAGGCATTCATGTTATAGGATAATAACCCAAGGCCTTCAAAACACTTAAATAAACCCTGGTGCAAAGCAGAGAGAGAGAGAGAGAAAGAGAGAGAGAGAGAGAGAGGGAGAGAGAAAAGAGAGAGAGAGAGAGAGAGAGAGAGAGAGAGAGAGAGAGAAGGCAGCAGGCAAAAGTATTAATACAAGGTTGATAGCTAATCTGTGGCTGCATGAAGCAACAAGGGCAGCCTGGACAATGGGAGGCTACAATGAAAGGCACGCTGATCTGTGTTTAAAAAACGGGTTTAGAAGCACCACAATTGGTGCGAATGAAAATCCAGTAGAGTTTCTCAAACCCAGTGTAGCCCCTCTGAAAGCTTTACCAGCAAAAGCATTAAAGAAAATGTAATAAAGCATTTACAGGAGGTATGGTAAAGATGGTAAATGCATGGTATAACCATGGGGAGCAGCACAGAAAATTGCAGTGCAAACTTGTATAAGAGGAGGGTTTGTTCAGTCTTTAATCTTCTGCTCTTTCTGCCACATGTCTGCAGGAACTGGCGGAATAATTGGTGCATTAGTTACTTGTCAAAATAAACGTGAAATACATGAAAAGTCTTGTGAAGTACCCAGAACTGGTAGATGTTTAACTTCTTATTGTGTCCCCTCCAGGTATGGGTTATGCCAGTCAGTTGATCGCTGTCTCGCAAGCATCTATTCACATCATTATCCTGGCCTGGGCTCTATTCTCTACTTTTTTTCCACTCCTTCAGCTGAGCTGCCCTGGGCCAGCTTTCTGCAAAAACACCTGAAATACAGGTACTCTGGACTAGAGGGCAGCGCAGGGATTGGGGGGGGGGTTGCTAGAATTGTTTTGAAAATACATCTATATGACATATTATATGACATATTAATCATGTAACATGATATCATTCATTTTGGACATGCACATTCCTATTTTGGTTTATATTTAAAAAAAAAAACATAATAAGAATATATGTACATCAATATATGGATATGCGATTGTCACAAGGCTGGCTGAGTGGTGACACGTCAGACCCGGAAGAAACAGGACAGACAGAGACAGCGCAGGTTGGTGGCGTGGAGCACTTTGGTTGTGTTCAGTATTTAATAAAACAAACAAGAGAACACAAAAACAGGACACGCACTCTACGCCAAAAATAAATAGACAAACAAAAATGCACTAACATTAACAAACGGGTGGATGCACAGACAAACTAACAAACACGGGTGAGTGAAAACACTATTTTATTACTTTTTCGCTTAACTCCTCTCCACACCGCTCTCCACTCACCTAACACCCAACCTGAAAGAGTGTGAAAACATGTTGAAGTATGCAGTTGTACCGAGACTCCTCGATTGCTAGTCAATCATTTCAATTGGGAATCTCGCAATAACCTGCACGTGAATTAATTAAAAGTGCACTCCCCGCGACGCCTTTAATATTACATTTTAACCAAAGATGAAGTGACGGTGCCATCCTCGCGGCCTAAATACAAATTATTATTTTAAATACACTTGAAACACAGACCCGTTTATATCCCGTAAAAAATTCATCTCTATACACCAACATTTTACATAACACGACAAATACAGAAATGCACACAGGGCGGATCATTGCCACAGTGATGCATATATATGTAACATATAAATGGTTACATTGTATATATTTATAATATATTTAAAATGTGTTCTTTCCCTTATGGGACAAGTTCTTCCTTTCCATTACTCCAAAGAGGTAATTGTTTTTATAATCTCCAGGTAGCTATCTAGAGTAACCTGTTTCCTTAATAGCTGTTTGTAAACAGTCTGAACTGTTTTACCTTCACTTTCTCCTTCCAAAATATCCTTCTTTCCCTCCCCCATGTCTTACAGGGCAAAAAAATAGTCACACCTCTATAAATGCCGGTAAAAAACAAAACAAACAAAACAAAACAAACAAACAAAACTGTAAAACAAAACAAACATGTTGATGAAAAAAAAGTTTAATAGAAATATATAATGTAAAACACCAGTAACTAAATTAAAAATATATATGCAAATAAAAAAATACAAACAGATTGCCAAATAATAAAAACTAAAAACAGATATATACATACATATACATATACATATACATACATATTATAAAAAATGCCAACCTTCAAACAAATATGCTTTTTAGTCTGGTTTTAAAAAAACAGATAGAGGCTCAGCTTCCTCACATAAAGTGTGCTGGTAGCTCATTCCAAAAGTTTGGGTGCTCTATAACAAAAGGCCCTTCCTCCCATTTAACATACTTCATTTAGGGATTACTAGCAACCTATTATTCAGGAATTGTTACGATTGGGGATATATGGGATAAGCAGTTCCTCCCAACAGGTTGGTGCCAGTTATTTAGGGCCTTATAAGTTACTAAACAGCATTTTAAAACTCCAACTCTAAAATGTACAGAAGCCACGCAAACAAGCCAACATTAGTGATATATTACCTTATTCTGGTTTTGGTCAAGATTCTAGCAGCAGCATTTCTGAACCAGTTGCAAACGAGACACAAACATTTTGGGAGGCCAGAAAATAACACATTACAATAATCAATTCTGGAGGATACTAGTCTTTCAAAGCAACAGGATGTAGAGATTATAGGTCTGCTTTCCATAAATATTTCTCTCTCAAATGATAAAAAAAGACAATTGTGTAATATTTTGATATGTTTCCACAAAATGAAAGAGTAGGGTCAAGATTACACCTAAATTTTTTCATTTCTAGTACAGGTTCACAAGGTAGGTGCTGAAATCCAGGCCAAATGATTCAGGCTTATCTAGCTTGTTTGATGAACCACTAACACAACCTCAGTTTTTCTGTATCTTCAACATTAAGATATTGTTAGACATCCAGCTTCTCCTTACTGTCAGTAGACCTTCGAGCATCTATATTGGTCCTCCAAAAGAGGCATCACCAGGTTTAGAGACAAATACAGCTAAGTGTCATCTGCATAAAAATAGAAATTCACTCCCATAAGTTTGCTTATAATATCACCCAGTGGAAGGTTATAAATGGAAAATAATAAAGGACTTCTTAAAATAGAGCCCTGTGGAAACCCTGCATTAAAATACCCAGACACGCAGTCTTTCATTCCCACTAAAACAAAATTGAGACCTATCAGAAAGATAAGACTTGAACCAGGATAAAACAACTCCAGATAAAACCCACAACATTTTGCAGGCTATTGATTAAGATAGAGTGATCCACGGTATCAAAAAAGGCAATTAGATCTTAACAAAGATCGGAGAAGGGAATCAAAAATAACCAGGTCTGGTAGGTTCTACTGGGGTTACGCCTTTTCATCACCAAAGATATCTGTGAAATCTGATTTCTGATAGCTAATTTTACTATGAAATAGTCAATGAAGTCATTGCAAGACCGTGGCAGCAGAAGGATTACTTATAGTATACTGATCTGGTTCTTCACCAAAAGCTCTATACTTACTTTGGATGGTCCTTCCATATAAGATCATGTACATGTAGTTTAGTACCTCCATTTACGTTCTACTTTTCCAACTCATCCCATGAGCTTCGAAAGCCGTTAAATCATGGCGAGATTTTTTTTTAGGAAACATTTCTAGAACCTTAGCTGGAGCACAGCATCAAGGGTACTAGATGAAAGATATTATACCATCAACAAGCTCATCCATAGTTACAGAGTGCAAGGCACAAGAGCCAAGTGCCTCGAAAACTTTAAAGCAGTTGAAGGGTTAAGTTCCCCAAGTTGTAAAAGTGTATCACTTTATTTTACAGTGCTGGCATATTAACTAAAAATAACAGCAAAATTATCTGAAATGATAAGACCAGTAATTATAAAGTCCACAACATTTGACTGTGAGAAATTACTAAATCAACCTGTGTCCATGATTATGAGTAGGACCTATAATATGCTGGACATAGTCTAAAGAAATCAAATAAATTAAAAAAATGTGTTGGTACTTGATGCAGTTCGATATCTACATAAATGTTAAAAATCACCCATCAGAAGAATTCACCATAATAGTTGGAAGATAGGAAAAGATAACCAGGTGTTGTTTACCTCATGAACACTGTTTTCTATAAACTGCTCGCAGTATATATCTCTATGAGGTGTTACGATTTGATTTTCAAGTTCAGCAACTTTGTGCTGGAATTAATATATTTATAAGAGAACATTTCTGACAATAAAAGACTTCCAAAAGGAGTAGCTGATGGATCAACAACTATATACATTTCACATGAGCTGCACTTATAGCACACATTACCCAGATTTATATTTGTTATAATACTCGCCTGATGTCGGTAAAATTTTGGTTCTCTCCTCGGATTGATCCAGAAATCTGGTGACTTGCAGGATACTTAAGTCGAGGACAAAGTGCAGACAAACCCTGCACTGTGTAGTTGTTATGAAACGTCCAATCCCAAACTTTCCCGCTAGGGTCTCCGCTGTCAACAGAGGTTGCAAGTAGTGTAGGGAATGTAGTTGATTCCAGCTGTAATCTCAGCAAGCAGTGATATAGATGAGTAAAGGAGTGTGTGAGGGTACACAGGTACACTAAACACAGCACTTGCACGAGGTCACCGGAACTTTGTTTGCGGCTTTCCTTCCCAAGTTATCTCTGCACTTCCCCTTCCCCCCATTTCCTGACAGGTACCTGTGGTAAAATTTCGACAAGCAGAACCTCACTTCTAACTGGACTTTGTTCCCAAAACCCACGTCCCGGCCATGAGTTCTGGGGAGTGCGTTCAGATTAAATCCGCATGCACATGTTTGTTTACAGTATTTTCATTGACTCCCAATATGGTGTTGAAACACTGATTATCCCTGTTTGACTGTGTGTCCTGGTCCTTTAGAGGCGGTGCTGAAGATCTCTGGCGAGTTGAGGGAGGTGGGCAGCCTACGCACTGGGGAGATGGCGCTGTGATGCTCCTGCTGCGCCTGGATTATCTGCTATTGTCTGGAAGGGAGTCAAATCCACAGGAAAGGTGAGGGCTTAGGGTCTGCATTGTTCTAGTACACTGAACCTAGGGTGTCTATTTTAATGACCTTAACATCAGCGAATCAAAATACTTCTGCTTGGCAAACTCCCCTCCCACCCCACATCCCCACACCCAGGTGGTGCTTCATGCGTTCCCCTACCTGATGCTGGTGGGTCCTGCTGATCCATTGAATCACTCTGCCTGAGCCATGGATGGGATCATCTTCTACCTCTACCCCGGGCCAGTGCGGCTGCGCCCGTCCCACAGGTACCTCAAGACTGTCTTTCAAAATGATACTTCCTGAACCAAGAGACTGGCGCGGGGGTGTTGTGTGATGCACTTATCACTACAGATTGTGACCCCTCTAAGTGAGATGGGTTAAAAGCTCTGTAACCACACC